>JBBMHQ010077210.1:0-12110 GCA_037834295.1 Postelsia palmaeformis
TTTCTGGCCGTTATCCTCGTCAAACAGGAAAGGCCGGTACCTCAGTCTCATTCACTACCGTACATATTACAGTAGTAGCAGTAGGCTACATACCTGGTACCTCGAAGTTTATTGTATACCTGGTATATATAACGTGAACCATCAGCGGGCTGCTGAACGCTGGGAGCGAAAAGAAAAAGGCAAGGACCGTGGAGGTGGAGGGGAGGGGCGAAGCCTGTCAAGAGGAGGGGCGAAGCCTGTCACCACCGCTACTGCTTTTTTATCCAGGAGGCCGCCGAGGGTATAAACCTCCTACATTAATACTAGTACAATATCAGTTGAGCTGGAAAGTAGGAGGAATGACAAAAAAAACGTTGCCGTCGAAGGGAATATACTCCTATAAATGTGAATACTAGCTACCTCGGTGCTGCTTTTGTTGTATCGGGATCATCCTTGTGGAGTCCCGGTTCGGCAAGCACAGCACTGGGCGTTCCGGCCAGCCAAACAACCCACCCCCCTCTCCGTGGTGAAGAGCTTCTAGGGGAAGTACACTATTCTACGTGATAGGGTAAGTAAGTGATGCATCAAGGAGTGCAACGGCACAAGGAAGCCAAGACTTGCATGTCTTTCGGGGGCCAGTTTTCGATGAGCCAGTGCTTCCCCTGGCAGAAGTCCGGCATCGCCACGTTGAAACCCGCAGCCGCAAACTTGTCGCAGACCTGCTCCGACGGCCACACGATCGAATACGGCACACGACGCGGAGCGGAAAACATGAAAACTGCAGTCTAGGGGGTGTCCAGCTACCAGGTATCAACGAATTCATGCCGTAGTCAGTTACACAAACTCTGTTGCCTATCACGGTAATGGCGGCACTAGTCTACCCAGTTCCCAACGACCACGTACTTGTATATACCAGCGACGCACACACCTGGTACATGTCATAGCAATACTACTATCAATTCATATGCTGTCTTTTTGAGGTCAACGACGGACGCAATTGGAAAATGGAGGAGAACGTTGGAATTCAGATGACCCTAAACCGTAAAATAGAACCCTAACCCCCATGCTGACCGCGTGGGAATTTCTGAAAATGATCATGTATGTAATAATCAGAGCGGAATATGACTATCGACATTCCTGTCGAAGCTGGGCGAAGTGGTAAATGTTATGGCACTGCTTTGAATGAGGTTGAACGTCCGGTTATTACCTGGGGTTAGGTAATGGGGTCGTACTTGAGATACTTGGGAGGCGTATCTTAAATGGAAAACTGGGGGTTTTCGCAGCAAGGCACGAGCCTTGCTCTCAGTCTCCACGTAGGAATAACCCTGCTCTTCTTCTACCTCTAAGCAAACAGCACACGTGAGTCCCAACGAGTACGTGCTCAATAGGCAAACTTGTCAAGGGATACAAAGTGTCCTAATCTTGATATCACCACAAACACTGCGGTGAAGAGAAAGGCGACCCCAACCCCTCGGGATCAATTGCGTCAAGGGACTACGATATCGTTTGATCCGTTGGAGGAAGAACATCCTCAGATTTTCCCAAGTTCGGTAGTACTATTTATAACAGTAACGCGGTGCATCACGCCCAAGTTGAGACCAACCAGGTACATGATACGTACAGCATACATACACGGTAAATTCTACCTGGTACCTGCTATGTCGCTCCGGTGGTCTAGTGGCTAACAAACTCGAGTACTACCAAACATGAGGTCGAAGGTTCGAATCTTGTGCGGACTTTTTTCAATTCCCTAGTGGCACTCACTGTCGAGAACGCCCATTGTTGAGTGGACAGGCACAATAAGACGCGAGTCGACGAAGGAAGAAAGTGCCGAACACTCCTCGCGAAAAAAATGCAAGACCCGTGCCGAAGTGTTGAGGGGGGACAAAGAATCAACGTAATGGCCCCGGATCTACGTTGTGACTAGGAGGGAGCAGGAGCGATAAGGGCGAAGGTGATACACATGAGATTGGGGCAACATTTGTTTTTCCCATACCGCAAGTGTAATAAAGTTTTTTCCAGGACATTAGGCAACAACCTACCAAGGCAATATTACAATGCGCCATGTATCCTGGTATCACTTTGCCCTTCCAGAACTGCACCTTTGTTTCGGCTACGAACAACTTGACAGTAGATCTGGGTGCTTCGTGCACAAGGGATAGCTACGAAAGACCAAAGCGTTTACCCCGTAGCTCCTGGGCGAAAGCCGTCGTTTTCGAGCGAAAACCTGAGCGCTTACCGTTAAGACACACTACTAAGAGGGCACAAGAAAAGAAAAACAGGGTAATATTCTCGAGGAAGGAGAATACATCGTGAAACCGGTATACTGGAGATAGTGAAATGAAACTCATTCCCGAGTAAGAAATCCAGCCTTGGCCACCAATCCTGGTTCTTTTTACTTTAGGTGTTCCATCCTGTATTCCACAGCTGCTGATTGGCTTAAAGGTTCGGCAAAAGCTGTAATACGGACTTGCCCCCCCCCCCTGGCCCCTGAGGGGAAAACCACCCACCCATGCAGTAGCAAAACCCAGACTAGCTACTACGCCCATTTTTATGTGATGGCTAATACTTTCAGCGACCGCAGTTGCTGCTTCTAGTGACACTAGTGCTGGTTTAGTACTACCATTGATATTGCTGATGTGCAATAGCTGTTTTGCACAAAGAGGTGTAACGTGCCTACCTGGTACTGAAAAGTGTATCCCTGTGATATATGTTTTCTCTCTGGGAATTTATCGTTCATGGTCCAGTCCAATATAAATCGAACGTCCTTTAACATCGCAGGAGTATCTCTTCCTGTCACTCCGAGTCAACAAGTATTCTTCTGGAAGGCTGTCCCTTACACCTCTTTCTATTGGCAACGATGTATCCACGAATACTTTATTAACAACCTATAGGAGGTCTGCCAAGAGTATATTACTCCGGGGGAACCTACTAATTAGGATCTACGGTACACACAAAACCTATACATTTCTCTATTTCTACGAACAGAATTAGTCCATTCATATACAGCAGTACTAAAAAAACCCCTGCTGGCTCGCCTGCTTGGCTTGCACGCTGAAGCCGAAGATGTCGTAGACGACCACGATGCACTTCGGACCAGAGCCTGAGACCACCACAGCAGAGAAAATAGCAAGAAAAAAATCATTACAGGAGGGTGATTCGACTCCCTCCACATTAGAAAAGAGCGATATCAACCTGAACCTACCCCTACCCTTAACTCCATCTTTTCCCTCATTAAGGTCCCAGGCTGTTGTTCGAGGTGGCCCCTCTGCCATTGGGGTGGAGGGGTCGGGCCTGAACCTTACCAGGTATTAATAAAGTAGGTACCAGCAAAGATGGGTTGCTGGCCCAGCCTGGAGTTTTTGTTTCGAAAAGGGTGCCTTTCACCCTCACTCCAAGATGACCGCGTCGGCACTCCAACTGTTCCCCGTGAATCCCGGCTTTCAATGGTAGCGATCATTCTACTGCAGTAACGGGCGTATGTCCCATGTTGTTGTACCACAGGTATGTGGTTCTAGATGATACATTCACAGCAGAACGAGATATCATGTACCCACCCTGTCCGGAAATATAAGAACGGTTGAAGCATAATTACAAAAATAAAACTGGCCTTACATTTCCGGGCAGAGTGGTAGTAAGAACACAGGAATGCTGGTCCAGGCCGGATATATCGATTTCCGATCTGAACAAGGGCGTGTTCTACACTAACTTCAGTAGAGCAGCTCCCGAAGTTCTTCACGTGGTTTCCTGCTCATCCCAGCTAGCCCAGCTTTATTCAATTATAACGGTCGTGTATTAACAGTTGTCTACATGCTCAAAAAACAATACTGCCGACGACGCCACTATTGTAGGAAGAGGACTTTGGTAGTCTTCCACACGAGAGACTGAAGGAGACGGGCCTTCAGAGTTGAGGAGATGGTTCGAGTAGGTAAGAGGCCGTCTGTGTCGTTAACCTGGAGGTCACCGATCGACAGGTAGGGAGAACGCTGGTAGCTTTACGCAGAGAAACGTCAGCGAGTTACTCCTACATACAATAGATATTACCGATGAAGTAGGTGTCGAGATCACCGATCTTGGAGACGGTGCCTTTGGGGGTGTAGTCGCACACCACAGGAGGACCTGCCGCGGAAAAAGAGCAAAAATGACGCAGACGGAAAGGCGTGTTGGGATGCTGCAGTAAATAGCGTGGCACTCGCATGACACACGGAACCGACGCATATATGAGGTGCACGGGGGTACCGTGATACCTGGACGGGAATATGAGCACCATTTGATATCTGGTATGAAGATCACACGGAGCTCATATTCCCGGCCAGCGTACATAATGAGCTCGCCAACAACGAACACCTAGACTGGGCAAGTCTTGAAACGGTACTATGGCACCGGAAACTATTATTTAAGCAACCTTGAACACAGACTACTACCCACTCGTAGGCTCTAGGATGGCGCTCGCAGCTGGGTGCGACTTCTCCATCCGAATTTTATAGCTTAGTACTGTACCAGGTAGTTCTTTTCTTGCTATGGGCCTAAATACTCTATGAAAAGCGAAGACTTTTGTCACCCATTTATTATTATGCTTGCCTTCCGACAACTTAGAGTAGATGCCGTTCCAATACAAACCGAATACCCTTCCGTAAATCAGCAGTATCCCTCATGCGCTTCTCTGCCAGCCGTTTCCCAGTTCCCATTTCCCACATCATTTCATTTTAGCTACAGGTATAGTATATTCTATTCCTCATCAACGTTCTATCCCCAGATCATTAGCCGCATTCCCCCGGCTTCTTTCTCTCTCCCGCTAGCGGCCTGGCGGTCCCTCAGGGCTACTTTATACCGATGCACTCGTCGCGAAATCGCGACCTTTATATACCGTGTTTTATGCAAGCATACACCTGTACGCCCCGAGTATATGCCTCCCAAGGTGTGACCAGTCTAGTTTGTGTATCTTTGTTTTACCTGAGGTGTCGGTCATCATGTAGTTTGGGGGGTCTCATGTTGCCGGGCTAGGGTTAGGCTTGCGGATATACTTACAGGACCCCCCCCCCTCCCCCTACTTTGTATAGGTTGGTTTGGCGTCGGCTGGCAACGACACTGTACGAAAAACATGCCGCTAACTACGTGAGCTAGACAACGAGGGCACCGTTTTGTTTTCGGCGGTTGCCCACGGCTGGTTGTCGAGTTAGATCATTTGTGCGAGGTAAATTACCTTTACTCTGCACAAGGGCATTGATCGTATCAGGTAGTGCTCAAGGTAAGGCACCCAAGAGGCTGTCACACAGTACAGTACTCCCATTGCTGTCTTTGGAAGTGGCTACACCGCAGCATAAATAACTCATTGAAGCTGTCATCCATATGCAAGTCCACCTCACAAGCGTTTTTTCATAGGATACAGCTTACCCTTCATGCGATTCGCCGGAACTCACGACGAATCGCACTTGGTGCAAGCAATGCCTGTCTGGTCGGTGAGAACCCGACATGCTCCGTCCCGGCATTGTAGGGATGCGAGGGTCTATGGTCATACGAGTACGGACATGCATGATATCAAGTACATCTCTCCTATTGAGTACCCCCCCCCTCCCCGCCGAAAGAATGGCCAACACTTAACCAGGTAAAATTTGCACTGGATACATATATACCTGGTAGGGATAATGATCAGTAGCATACTGTTATTCACTACTAATAGGTGGGCAATTAGGCTTGCCGCGTAGTCTACATGTTGACTTGCTGCGTTAGACCATTTGCACTATAATAATAATAATAATAATGATTATTCATCTTGCCATCCGACAATGTGCAGCACGATCTTCAATATTGATCACCCACAACTTTCTCGAAAGAAGGAAACCTCGAAAACAAAAGGAAACCCGCGTACCAAGTCTTTCTCCCTTCTGTTCCATTGCGCAACAGGTACGTACGTATGTACAACGGGCGCAGTAAAAGACAATTAGCACGTGCCCCGAAGTTTGAATTGCACTTTCAAAGGTTTTACGAGTACACTCCTCAGCGGGCGCGCGATGGGGCGACACAGCCTCCAGCCGAAAGCACCCACCGTAAATGCTACTGCATGCTACTGACTCCCCCTGTAAAAGCTACTGCATGCTACTGACTCCCCCTGTAAAAGCTACTGCATGCTACTGACTCCCCCTGAAAATTCTATTGATGCGGTATGCTACTGACTACAGCACTGCCTGGGGCTGGAGGCCTTTTTTTATTTGTTCAGAAAAATCATCAGTTTTACTCTCCAGCCTAACTTGTAGGAGGTTTTACCCTCCTCAGCGGTTTTTCTTTAAACGAGCCGTGGTCAAAGGTGTCTACACTTCTCCCTCCCCGTACGTGCCTTCATTTTTCGTCGCGCAAAGGGTTCAGCTGTAGTACTGCTCGTCGATTTTCATCGAATGTGTAGCTATAACTTGCGCTGTCGCGCTTCCCGCTGATCACTTTTTTAATGCAAGAAAAAGCCCTACGAGCATACACTCGGTGATACTTGAACCCACGGAATTGATTTTGATAGGCACGCGAACCACCGACCAAGACACCTGGGACGCTCGCTATTGTTTGTGAGTAATACAGCAGTGTTACTACGTACGTAGCAGTCTTCGGATCGGCTTCATTCTAAGCGATACGCGTAAGTAAGCAGAAAAACCTTGTAGTACTATTAATACGAGTAACCCCTTGCCCACGTTTCAGGGACCAAATAACTTGAATTTAGTGTGTAATCGTTCTGCAGAAGTTTTATGTCCGAGTACACCGCAGTACGAGACAATGAGGTATTCATACGGTTAATTAGAACAAGTATGGACGAAGTGCAGCAGCAGCAGCAAGCAGCAGCAGCAAGAAGCAAGCAGTAAGCAGCAGCAATCAGTTATTTTGTGATGTATACTGAAGTGCTGCGGTTCTGCTGTTGCTGCTGGTGTACAACGTACGCAGTGCTCACTGCTGTCCACTGCGCACGCACGCAGCAGTCGGGAGTCGTGGAAGCCCGCGCAAGCGAGGCTCCTGTTTTTATCACCGTTACTTTTTAGACGGCAGGATTATGGGCCAATAAAACATCCGCAAGTGGGTCGCCCTGCCCCCTGCCCCCACCCACAAAAACGCCGAAATCAACATGAAACATGTTTTTTCAAATATCCACAAACCTGCCACACAAGCCTGCCACAAGTCCTCTGGACTATGGTCGAGGACCTCAGCACAGGGCGCAACGGAGGGGGTTGAAGGTACGCGCACCACCGACACGATATACTACCGAAAATATGGACACTAGTGGGCCTGACAAGTACTGAATTCGCCGCCTAGTGGAGCACGATAACTCGCGAGGTTGCTCCAATGAATCAATTTTGGGGCTTCAGTTGGGCCATAAGCTCAAGTCGCTTGGTAGAGGCACCCAGGGACGAGGCATATGTTTACACATGCCGGCTTGAGCTGTGCATCCATGGATAATTGCCTTCGATGGCCACTACGATTGCCATTAGAAGGCGGCAGCATAGTCCAGATGGACAGGGGTCTACGTGTAGGTGTAGATCTCGGTTGTTGCAGCCGTGAAAACTTGAAGTCGTAACATTAGCAGCGCTAAAGCTCCAACACAGCACACGACACTCCCAGAGTTAGGCGCTAAGGGTGGAATCCGCGGGCTCTCTGCGCCATGGGCATTGCGTGGCGGCGAATCTGGCAGGCATGGCCAGGGTCGTTCGAGGGAGTGTGTTGTTGTCTCGATCGCCAGGCTTTATTTGCTGCGTGCTGCGACCTTGCAGCAACCACGAGGAGCTCCGTATGTATCGCGGAGGGTAGCTACTTATTTACCATCGGGTACACCCAGCAGCAGCAGTCGCTACCCTACCAGCACTCGCAGTGAGGGCTGCTGCGTACCACTGCTGCTGCGGCTTAGCGGCTTTGCAAGTACCAGGTACCTGGTATGTCCTTGCAGGAGAAGGCGCTGCTGATGTCTGTGCACCCTAGCAGAAGAAAGATAGTCGACGAAAATAGAGTGCGCTTTATGTGCAGGGGAGACATCTGATAAAACTGAGGTTTGCCACCCTATATACTCATGTTCGACTATTAATAGCAACCGTAGACCGGACGTTGCTGTTCTGGTGCCCTGCTGTGATGGACCTGAGACCATATATTTGTTGTTCTTGTTCCCAAGCACAGCAGCAAGCCGTGTCGCAGTGTCAAGCGCCAAAGGGCGAATGGGGTGCGGGTGTGGTGATGGGAAGTCTTGTCCTCGCCCTGTCACCAGCCTCCACTCGCGCATAGTACTAACGATGGCGCCAAGATGGCGGTCAATATCGACACCCGACACCCACCCAACGTCGGCCGTCACCACCTACCTCTCTCTTGAACTGCCGCTGCCGTGCGGCTTGTATATACATGTACGTATATACAAGTACAAGTATTCAGCACCAGTACTCCGACTTTGATCCGTCTTTTCCACCTTTTCCACATCGCGCAGGAGCCCCGTGCCCCGTCCCATTTTTTGACGTTGGCATCGAACCAGATGCAAGTACGTACCGTATTGGCGATTGTAATTGCGACACAGCAGTATGGGATCATGGGCCTTGGGTCTCCTCGTGTACGTAACATCTACAAGGGTTTGAGTTTGACGACGCCCGCTCATTGAGGCGAGCCCAAGGCCTTGGTATTTGGTGAGCAGGGAAGGACGACCTTGCGTAGGACATCTTTATATTTATAACGAGCGAATGCAAACCATC
Organism: Postelsia palmaeformis; assembly: GCA_037834295.1. NCBI lineage: Eukaryota > Phaeophyceae > Laminariales > Laminariaceae > Postelsia > Postelsia palmaeformis. The sequence continues at coordinate 8,682 of JBBMHQ010077210.1, forward strand.
ACCACCGGGCTTAAAATCTGGGTATCGTGCATAGAAGGTGCAATGTGCTGGGTGGATGGGTAGACGAGGAACTAATGCTCAAATCGTTAGAAATGCCGGATTTAATATTGTACCTCGTACGTTTACCAGGTACCTGGTACGCAGCTATTAATACCAGGTAGAAAATAAGGTCTCCGGCTTGAAAATGTACTGTATTTGGCGGGAGCAGGAGACGTGCAGCTCAAAATCTGACTCAAACATGAGAGAGGAAATAAAACTGTACTTTATATTAAGGGGTCGGATAAATAATTGGCGGACAGCGACCGTCAGAGGGTCTATCAATAGAGCGCCAACATAGTGGTCTTGGAATGTGCTGTGAATGGACGACAAAACGAACGTCCTGCGTTACAGGGATGACCGTCAGCTCGAATGTGACATTATTCATATCTACACAAACCCTAACTCTAACCCTAACCATAACCCAACGCAGTCTACAGTAGTAGTATCTCTGTGTCGTAGTTTTGTGGCCACAGTGCTTGTACCTCTCTGGGATCGAAGAACCGGCACGCACACTGGTTGTGCTGGATGTCGACGGGTCGAAAGAACCGTGTAGTGTGAAGAGTACACACGTCAGGTGGTACAAAAAAACACAGCCAGCAATGAATGGTACCAGGTACCAGGTATCGCCTTAATGACACTGGTATCGCAGACTACGTACAGCAGTAAGTATCGCGCGATTTTAGCGCGATTCCCAACACAACGAGACTGCGAGCAGCGCTGACGGGGCGGGACGACGTGTCGCGGCAGCAATCGGCACTGCTGCAAACCAATACCAGTACCTGTACAGTGGGGTATCCGACTTATCATAGGGGCTTTAGGCTCGAGAGAGTGCGGAGTCAGAAGCGTTTTTTGAACTCGGCACTGAAAATTTGGGGCTGAGTGCGATTTTGCTTGTTTTCGTCGTTTTGCTCTTTTAACCCTTTTCGGACCGCGGTCCCGTTTCCGGGGACAAAAATGTCAAATTATAAGTAGTTTGCCCCCAAAACGGGACTGAGGTTGTAAAAGGGTCAACCCGGGTACGTAACGCCTCCGCAACAGTAAGATGCCGATTATAAACGAACGGCGCGGCAGTCGCTTTCTCACAGCGGTCTGTACCATGTCCTACGCAGCGGGTGTACGATGCGAGCTCAATCAAGCGCAGCACTCGAGGCCCTCTAACCTTCACATGCCACAGATGCAGGCTATGGCATGGCACCTGCATGAAATATGGGCAGGGAAGACCCGCTATCCAACTTTGAGACGGAGCGTGTGTGTGATGTGTGTAGCACACGCGCAAGCGGCAGCGGCAGCAGCAGCAGCACTACACCCACACCACCTGCTCTCAAGCCTGCTGGAGTTGAAAAAAATAATTAATACGGAGTATCTCCCACTATCTAACTCACGTCAACTTGATTGCGATAAAATCGTGACCCATGCATGCATGCCGTATACTGCTGTGGGCGCTGGAATCCGCTTGACCGAATCGCCAACTCGCAAGAGGCGACGGATAACCAGGTTTCGCCCGACTTTTCCCCGAGTTTCTGCGCCCTTCGAGCAGAAGTTATCCCCGACCTCACTGAGACTTTGCTCTTATCCCGAGCTGTGAGCAAATCGCTGTTAAAAGGGGATACGAGCGGTGCGCGGATAGCAGCGGTTATAACGTTGTTACTGACCTGTTCCGAGGGGCTCCTGCTCATATGTTGGGTACCCCACTGCGCCTGTATACCTGTACACATGGTACACATGGTATACATGGTACACATGGCATGGTGGAACACTGCTGCAATACGAATCACATGATGGAATGCCAGGCTGGGCCAAGTAACGGCAAGACGACGGTGGGCTGTGAGCACATTTCAGGAATGAACGCCCAGTTTACGAAACGGCCATGCAGAGCATAACCGAACAGCAAACCAGAGCACGATGCTGTGTACTGTAATACTGCGAGTAAACGCCCCCCCCCCGGACCGACTTCCGAGCTCGATATCTCCACACCAAATACAATGTCGGCGCCGAAAAGGCTACAAGTATGAGGGTGGCGTTGGACAGCTTTCGTCGAGGACTGTCCGAAAAATGTGTCGCTTGGTACTGGCACCTTGTTGTTACGTACGGGATTATTGAGCTCGAAAAGTCGGTCGGTGAGATTGGGGCGTTTAATGTACGCAGAGTATCCCATTATTTTTACTACGGACTAAATACGTGGACTACGGTTGCTGGTATTGGTGTGTTGGTAGCAGTGTTTCCCGATGCGCCTGCTGTACTCGCCAATCGTAACTGTCGTATTTTTGCGTGCTCATTTTCGCGCTCCCCTTGTACAAGGCGCCTATTCACAGTGATACAACAAAATTCCAAGAAAGCACGCGGCGGGGGGAGGCCAAAAGGAGATGAACCGCATGCCGCGGCCGGGTGGACAGGGGGTTGGCTCCGCCGATCCAGCCATACCGCCACCGGTGACGTCTGGCGGTGGCAGCAGTGCCACTAGGACAACGAAAAAGCGGGGTCCGTATAAGCCGCGTCTTAAGGGAAAAGAGGGGTGAGTGAACATACGTATCAGTGCTTGGGTATTTTTGAGTGGACTAAATGACTCTTCAGCTGGGAGATCGATAGTGTACGTGAACGAAATTATTATTTACAACCTTTCGTGCGCTACTATTGCGGGGGGGGGGCATAGTAAGTCGGACCAGATATTGCGCGTCAAAACAACGGAATATGTAGTTTTTTGTGTGTACCGTTGGTCCTATTATATGGCCCCAGTATTAGTGTTACTCGGATCGCACGCGCTACGGCTTTACATGACGTCGATAATTATGTTTACTTGTGTATACAGCCAGTACAAAGCGCCGAGTAAGAAACAGGAATGCTGGGCGAGGCCGGCTTCATTCTGTAGGAAAGGGCGCCCCTTAGACTAACTTGAATGTAACGGCTCCCGAATACTTTTTGTTTCGTGTAATTTCAGCCTGGCTTTCTTAGGGCTCGTTTTTTTTAGGATGAACCTGGTTGGTTTTAGTACAGGTGTTTATTACTGTATACATGCGGCGCAATCCGCTTGCGCAATCCGTTTGACAACGACGATGACGAAGTCTGTACTCGTATGGTCCGTACCAGGCCGTTGTTGACACCCCATGATCTGGTACCTGGTTTTCTCTTTTCAGGCCCGTTTCAACTGCAATACTGATCCCCAAGGGTAAGCACAGCAGTTTCGAAGCTAAAAAGCTGGAAAAGGGTTTTGAAGCGGTTGCCGTGCCTACGGGGCGTGATTCAGAGTCGTGCTCTTCCCCGCCGCCTTGAACTCCTGTAGAACTGGACCTATCTATGTGTTTTTGTGTGCATAAAATAAAAGGTACCAATTGCTGAGAGCGCCTTCGTTGCGTGGGTAGGCAGAATTCGACGCAAGTCGACGAGGGAGGAAAG
>JBBMHQ010077221.1:0-12109 GCA_037834295.1 Postelsia palmaeformis
CGGTACCGGGAGCACCTTACCCGCCGTCGAAGCTCCATCGTCAGCGACGGCTTCCTCGCCACCCGCAACTTCAACCCCCGCTCCCACCGCTACTCTGTCCTTCGCCGTTACCGCGGTATTCGCCCCCGCCGCGAGGCGGTTGTCCACGCCGTAGGAAGGCGTTACACCGACCTTGGCGACGGCATACGCAGTGGAGGCCGAGGCGGTCGCTTTGACAGGGCCAACCGAGCGCTGAGCCGGAGCTCCAGCCGAGGCGCCAGCCGAAGAAGCTAACACGATTGCCGCGGATTTGGCCGCGGTCTGCGCCGCCACGGCCGCAGCCGCTCGGGCCAGGGTCTCCGCCCTCGCCATGGCCAGCCTGGCAGCCTTCGCCGCGGCCGCCGCTTTCTCCGCGGCCAAATCTCTCGCGGCGACTGCTTCCGCGGCGATGAGCTTCTTTTCAGCCGCGGTGGCCTCCTTCGTCTTCTTGGCGTCAAGGTGGCGCTCGACAGCAGCGGGTCGGTTGGCGGCCTTGATAGCTTTGGCGGCGGCGGCGGCGGCGGCGCTGCTGCTGCTGCTGCTGTTTTTGTTGGTCGTGTTGACGGTGTCGGCTGTTCTGGCTGCGCTTGAGCTGCTGTTGGCAGCCGCCACCGCCGGAGTGCTGGGAGGGGACATCGCGTTGCGCGCTCGTCGTAGCTCCCCCACCGTACGGAGTGCACTGCAACGAATCGGAGGGATAGAGGGAGGGAGGGAGGGAGGGAGGGAGGGAGGGAAGGAAGAAATACAAGGTGAAGCGAAGGTGTAGTATAGAAGCATGGAGGTTGTACTATTAATAATAGTTACTTGCTTAGGGCGGTGGGCGACTCAGGGAGAAAGAAGTACTGTGTGACGACACGCGCAATCATACGAAATAAACATCGTCACACCAACACTTCTGGGAACAAATCTCCCACAATCGACGCTAACGGTGTTCGAAACAAACCCTATCCTCGGGCTATGGACGAGGAAAATCCAAGGGAAAAGAAGCCCAGGACGTCCGAGGACCTCAGCTGAAGACGCAATCAAGGCAAAGCCAAGAGACAGAAACAGGGGTCGAAGTCCGACTCACCCAACCACGGTCGTACTGGTTGAAGTATCTGGTGGGTACGCTAAACAAACAATTGCGGTGCAACCTAAGCCGACAGTCTTCATTCAGCATGTAACCTGGGTTGCTCTCGTTACATCGGGATCTGGTGCCGCTTTTGTTGCTTGCGGGAGGGCGAGCGCGCGGCTGTAAACCCTTCACAAAAACAGCTCCTACTGCGAGGAAACATCGTTATCAGACCCCAAATATGGTCGGTGAACTTAGGGGAATATATGGGCACTGGGTCCATCGTGGCTTTTGACTGCAATGCCACCATCGGAGTGGTCCTCTGCCCTGCGTCGGCGACTGATACTACCCTCCTTGACGAGAGACTTTTATACCCTAACCTGCCCCGCCCGAACCTGCACCCACTTCAGCGAATTTTTACGCACCACGCACTTTCTCTCTGGAGCTCCACCTTCGACGCTCAGACCTGCGAGCTCGTCAGCGAGATTTTCGACCTCGACGGCGAGCCGCCGTTGCTCGCTAGCGTGGTACGCGACACAAATATTTGCGGTGCAACCAACCTCAAGCCATTAAAGTTCAAATAACACACGTAGAACCTATGGAGCAAAGGTGCCGTTGGTAAAAGCCGCCTCTCCAAGGAGTGATCGATTGTGTGCTTCCACCATGAGTGAAGAAGAAACATACTGTGTATCAGCTGTCAGATCAAGAGGACTTCGTCGCTACTCATCTCTTTGCTAGCTGCGTATGGTACTTCGATCGCACGCACTAGTGACGGATCTTACACGACCTCATGAAGGATACATAGTTAGTCGCCATTACGGGGAGCCATTGTAAACAGGACCAAATACTGTGAGTAAAAATAGATAAGTAGATAGATTATTGTGTCTACGGTATGTCCTATTTACTATGGGCCCTCGTACGAGCGAGGGGAACAATCTGACAGCTGTCAAAACCGTGGGTGTGGTGCACATACTGCAAGCTCTATCGCAGACAGGAATACAGCATTCTGCGAGCACTTTACCGCGATTTCACGCACCTTCTTTTGAATTCCACCTTCGGTACCAAGACCGTCGAGCTCATCGGCGATCTTGACCTCGACGACAAGCCACCTTTCTCCGCTCGCTTCTTGTCGCGAATATCGCGCCACCGTCCGCTGCCACCGTTCCCCGCGCGGTCCCGCATATCTTGGCCATTGGCCGCATTTTCGTACGGGTCAATTCGTCCAGCGTTAGCAGCCCCGGCGGCCCGGCCTACCGACTGCGCAGCCGCTGCTAGCTGCTCGGCAAGAGTGCGGTCGTGCGACTCTCCGGAGGCACCGGCCTGGTCCGCTCGCCGCGCAGACTGCACCCTCGAGCCGTTGCCGCCACCACCGCTGTCGTTGCTCCTGTTCGCGCCGACAGCTCTCGTTGCCGGCTTTTCGCCCGAAGCAGCAACAGCGTTCGCAGAATACGAGGAGGAAGAAGCAGCAGCAACACCCGCAGCATTGGCCGCCGCCGCCGCAGCCCCCGCCGCAGCAGCAGCCGCCGCCGCCACCGCCGCAGCAGCAGCAGCAGCAGCAGGCGAGGAAGTAGTAGTACTTGCTGTAATTCTCGAAATCGATGACACCGAGGAGGACATCTCCGAGTCGTCCCGGGACAGCGCCGCCGCGCCTGTCACCCACGCCTCCGCCGCATCGATCTCTCCCTTCGACTTGCTAGCCCCTGCGAAGGCGCCACTCAGCGAGCGCGCGGAGTTCTCCGCCTTGGGCACCATGACGATAGGAGACACGGGCGCGTTTTGCACGTCGCCCGAGTCTCCACCAGAGCCGCCAGCGCCGCCTGCGCCGCCACCGGCAGCGGTACTAGTGCCGGCACCGGAGCCGCCGTCATCGCCGCCGTTTATCCTCGCGAAAGGCCTGGTCCGCGAAAGGACTAGAGGCGACATGAGCTTCGACGGGGTTGGCCGTTCCTGTTCCCGAAATAAGAGCGCACATCGGACGGATGAGATCAAGATGAGATCAGATGAGATCATAATATATCAGATCCCTATAGCTCATTGTCAAAATATTTCGGGGGCAGCTATTAATACCAGGTAGGTTCCTGAATGTTGGTATTACGGGGGGGCATAGTTAATAGGACCAAATAGTGTCCGAAAAAACACGTAAATATATAGGTTTTTGTGTGTACCATAGATCCTATTTACTACGGACCCCCGCAAAAATAAATAATCAGGGCTCTTCAGAGGTTGTATGACCCAACCCGCGGGTCGGGTCAGGGAACTTTATCAAAACTCACAGGCTGGGTCGGGTCGGGACAAAGGAGAGGTTTTCAACCTCTCGCGGGCCGGTTCGGGTCAACCCTTGCCCCTTTTACCCGATCCGACCCGACACGCGAAGCTTGAAGCGACCCGACCCGTGAACAGCCCAAAATGTTGCATCATGCGCAAACAATATCTAGGCAATGTTTTCCCGGTGCGTTCATGTATGAAGACGGCCCTGGCGCAGTGTTATAGCCGGGAGGGGGGGGGCTGAAATATACTTATACAGCTCTTCTTGCAGAAACGGGCACCATAGCGCACGGAGGAGCATATTAACAGCGATCAAGGCCCGTATGCACGAAGAAAAACAAGATATTCCAGTATTTTTGCAGAGAACATTGGGCGCCAGACGCTTCAGCGGGTACGATAGCATACGACATACATACGTTGGATTTACTTCTTATAGGTGGCAATATCGCCATACGTATGTGAAAAGGATCCACGCGTTACAGCTAGCTCACCTTCTGTCCGAACGAAAAATTGCCGACCTTGCCCCAGCTGAAGTTTTCGTTGCTCTGGCCTCCTGGGTGCTGCTGCTGGGCCGTGGTGCTGCTGAGTTCAGTCTGGCGAGGATGGGCGCAGGGGGGGGACACGGGACCCAAAAGGCGACCGGAAAAATATAATAAAAAATGAAAAAAGAGGCCATGTTCAGTTATCAACCAATCGCCCGCGAGAGTGTTGCGAGTGAGCGAGCGTCCAGCAGAGGTACGGGGAAGATCATGCTGCACCCCGGGTCGAACAACACGCCTCCTTCTGCTTTCTCCAGTTCGGACATCAGCTTTCATCGTCAACCCATCGTACAACACGCCTCCTTGTGTTGTACAGTTCGGACATCAGCTCTCATAATCAACCCACAACCATGTAGCAGCAGCAGCAGCAGCCGACGCCCGTGACCATAACTTTCTTTATGGTCAACCTTCCCCTCTGCACCCCCGGGAGGAGGGCGCTCGCTAACTCCGTAGCTGCTTACTCACCTCGGTGATCGCGCTAGCAGCCGCAGAAGCCGCCGAGGCCTCAGCGTGCGCCGCGGCCATAGCCGACTCGGTGGGAGACACCGACATCGACACCTGGATCCAGCTTCCAGAGGTGCTCCCGAGGTGTAACCCCGGCCGAGATTTTTTGGTGGGAGAGCGCTGGAGACGCGATCGGTCGACCGCCGCTCCCGCTGCCGCCGCTGCCACCGCTGCCGGCGGGGGGGCATCGGTGAACTCTGTAGCGGAGATTCGCAGGCCTTGATCGCCCCCGTAGCTCTTCTGCTATTGAGGTAGAAAGCGATGGGGGGAGGAGGGGTACTCATTTGTTGCTTGTCTTAGTCATTTGACCATTGGCCACGCGTCCTTTTCGAGACGTGCAACGCGGCGGAAGGAGCCTTCAGTGGGCGTGGCAGAGTGAATCGCGGGGCGGTGGTGGTAGTGGGGGGGGGGGTTGTACTCATGTTGTACGTGGCCACAATATAGTCGTATGAACGGGGGTGGGCGTTATCATTGCGTTATCTTTGGCTGCTCGTTTTAGAAATTTCAACATTGGCCATGCATGCCTTTCGGGACGGAGCGCACCGTTCCTGCTCGGAACAAGGCACCTCCAACATTTGGGCGATTAAAACGTGTTTTCTTTCCATATAGTCAACAAGCACTCTTCGTGGGTGTGTGCCACACACACCTACAATGCCGGGACGTGTTGGAATTCGTTTTTTTTCAAGTCGACCGGACAGACATTGCCTGCACCAAGCGCTGAGCGCGGTTGAGGTGTTCGGCAAGCCGCACGCATGTAGGGTAAGCTGCATCCTACTAGGGCTCCTTTTAGTCAAAGTTTGGAAATCCTCGGAGATATGTACCTGGTATCGATATACGGAGGCGTTCTGTCATTATTCGTGAAATTCTCCAGAAGCGAAAAAATCAAGTTCGTTAGATTTCACATAGTTGGGGGAAAAAAACAGGAAACTATGGAAGATTGAAAAATTGCGCGAAAAAAATGTCGAAATTATGGGGGAAAAGCTCTCCGATAAGAATTAGTCTAAGAACGGCTTGTGAGGTGAACTCTCTTACATATGCTAGCATATGGACGACAGCGTCGACCGTTCACCTACCAGACGGACATCGTTTGCACCGAGGGCGAAGCGCCGTGAGGTGTTCAGCGAGTCTCACGAAGGGCGAGCTGCATCCTACCAAGAAGCCGTTTGTGAGGCGGACATACTCGATATGGATGAGAAGCATCCCGGGGGGGGGGGGAGGGGGAATCGATACGGCTAAAATACCCTTTTGGGGGCCTGGAGGGGGAAGCGGTGAGAGACTATAAAATTTACGAGATAACATTGGTTTTGCTGGAGAAAAGAAGCTTGCATGTTCATAGTCTCAAAAGCGTGATCGTGTTCCTACCGTAGCCTGTGGTAGGAAGTGCGCCGGGCCTATTAAGCCGTTCAGCTATCGCTAACCCCCATTTATGTTTCTTTTTTGGGACTTGAGAGCGGAAAAAATGACGAATGGACATGACGGTTTTGCACTAAAATAGACCACGCTTCCCCCGCGGCCCTTCGGCTTTGTGGTAACGCTACACAGTACACAATCGAACAAGATATGAACACACGACAGCTGGGCACGTCTCCCCATGGCCCATCGGCTTCTTGATAGCGTTACATGTTGCATGGTCACGACAAGTGCAAAACGTGACAACTCAAACTCCTAAAGTGGGGGCGTTACTACTCCCGCGAGATACATACGTCTATCAGGTATGTTTTTAGACTCACCGATTGTTGCAGGCGCCGACCGTGCACGCAGGTTGTCGGAGAAGTGCCTTGCGCGGGGTCCTCGGTGACATTATTGATGCCGGTTTGCTGCTGCGACGGAACAGACGAGACAGACAGGTCGACAAACAGATAGACATAGAGACAGATAGACAGACGGGCATACAGAGAGACCAAGAGGCAGAGAGACAGCACAGACAGGCAGGCCGACAGACAGACAGGCAAAGAGAGAAAGAGGCAAAGAGACACACAGACAGGCAGGACGACAGGCAGACAGACAGGAGAAAGAGACGCGCGTTAATCGTCGGTGATGGTCGCGGCGGTCCGCTTCACTGAGCACGGCCGTGAAGGCATAGCCAAGCATCGTTGACACCAACACCAACACCAACACCAACAACAAAAACAACAAAACAACAACAACACCCGTTACCATCACGACCACGACCACCACGACCATCACCAACACCACTACTACCAAGCACAACCAGCACCATCCAGCACCACCATCAAGGCCACCAACACTCACCTTGGAAGAAGACCTAGCCCCCTGTCCCGCCGCAGAAGCTGCTACCGCCGCCACCGCCGCCGCCGTATACGTCCCGGACACCCGCGCCCTCCGATGCCCCAAGGGGGAGACCCCGGCCACGTCCGCGTCCATCGTAGCCTCCGATATCGACGTGTCACCACATTCTAAAGCAAGGGCCGCCGCCGCTGCCGCCGCCGCTGCCACCGCCGCTGCCCCCGCTACAGGTGCCACAGCTTCCACCGTCGCCGGTCCCTCCCCCACAGCCACACCACCGTCCTCAACAACGCTAGCGACATCGGCGGCCGCGAGGCCACCACGAGAAGAACTACCGAACATGCGGGAGGAGGTCTTCGGGGGTCCGGATGGCGTTACGCCCCCGGGGACAACTCGTTCGCCGTCCCCGGAAGGCTCCGCCGGGCTGGCATCGGACGGGCTCGGCGCTGGTAGCACCAAGTCACCGTACACCTCGGAGTCGTCTAGGCTGCCGGCACCGCCTTTTCTTTTTGCACCCTTTGGGTACAGGTCCGATGTCGCGGTTTCTCCGCTGTAGGCGGGGTGGGTCACCGCGAAACCTAGGATATCTCTCCCGGGGACGGACAGAGGTGCGGCCATGGACGCGCTACTCCCCCTCCTGCCGGATAACTCGTCCCCTGCCCCCTTGTCGCCGCGGCCGAGGGTCAGGGGGCGGTGGCCGTGCATTTTTTGCTGGGACGCCTTGCGCAGGGCTACTCTTCTCCGCAAAGCGGCCTTGGCTTCCTCGATCTCCCTCGCGCGCTGCAGGGGTTCTCGGTGCGGGTGCTTGGAGTGCTGCGAGAGGGACGGAAAGGAAGATGCAACGGCGTCAACATCGGCATCAATAACAGCAGCAGCAGCAGCAGTGTTACTTCGATCGTAGCAGCAACAGCAACAGCAACAGCACTATTACGAGGCACATGCCGTATTAAATAGGACCTACGGTACACACAGAAACCTATACATTCGTCTATTTTTACGAACACTAATTGGTCCTATTGACGATGCCCCCCCCCATAATAGCACCAGCAACAACAATAACACCACTAATACGGAGACCATTGTTAATAGGACCTACGGTACACACAAAAACCTATATATTTACTCATTTTTACCAGCAATATTAGGTCATACTGTATTTACTATGGCCACCTGTAATAGCAGCAGCAACACCAACAACACCAACAATAACAGCAGAACTGTGTCGGTATGTCGACCGTAACATAAAACAGCAACAGCAATATCAACAGCGACAACGCCGACAACAACACCAACCCGGACAACTTCAGCCCCGAACACCATGGCCACCGCCCCCACCGGGTGTACTCACGTCCCCCATTGCCGTAGTCTTTGTCCACACGACCACTGCGATCCATGACATGAATACACCCCCCTCCCTTACCCCCCCCCTCCCGACCCGCCCTCTCATCAGCCCTGACACGTGTTATATTTCTTGAAAAAATCGAAACCGTGAGATCGGAAATTTTCTTTACCTTCGCAAGCTTTGGTGTGATAATTCGATCGCGCCTTCTTCTACGCGATGGTGGGTTTTTAACGTTCCATATTTGTCTCAACACCTCTTGATAATGCTGGTTTTCCCTGTTGCCGGATCTCCGAGCACCAAGACCTTCACGGTCACCGTGGGGCCCCCAGACTCTGCGCCCTCCCCGCTCATGGGCTCGGTCGGCACCGCTGTCCTATCCTTCTGGCTTCGACGCCCTACCCTATCGAACAGCCTGCCCTCGGCTTCCACCGCTCGCCTGTTTCGGAGTTTCAAATAGACGACAACAACCGAAAACACACACAGATGTAGGGTAGGGGTTCAAAACAGATTAAATACTGTTTGGTTCTTTCAAATATCGTACCCTATTGCGGGGGACGATATTGATTGAATAGGATCTATCATACGGTACACGCAAAAACCTACCAGGTACCTGGTATATATTTGCCTATTTTTAGTAACAAAGTTCGGTCCTATTTACTATGGTTCCCTGTAATATATAGGATGGCAGTATTTTTACGGGGAACCATAGTAAATAGAACCAAATATTGTTACTAAAAATAGGTAAATGTATAGGTTTCAGTGTGTGCCGCAGGTCCTATCAACTATGGTCCCCCGTAAATAGTAGTAGTGTTCGTATCAACACCGGTGGTAATAGTATGATAGTAATAGTATGCAGGGTTGCTGCTGTAAAGGGGTACGTACAAAAAACTCAGTACTATCCGCCCGAAAAAATATTCGTCGTATGGACATTTTACATCAGAGTACAGACAGTTGTTGCACGATTTGTTGATCTTTCGCAGACAGGTATTGTCATTACACGATATTTTACAGACAGGTATGATGCGATATTTTACAGACAGGTATTATATATGTTTTCGATATTTTACAGACAGGTATGATACGATATTCTACAGACAGGTATCATACGATATTCTACAGACAGGTATCATACGATATTCTGCACACAGTTATTGCACGGTGTTCCACAGACAATTACACGATTTTTTACAGACAGGTACTACACGATATTTTACAGACAGGTACTACACGATATTTTACACACAGGTATTATATATTTTTTTATATCTTGCAGACCGGCTACTATATATTATACGATATTTTACAGACAGGTATAATACGGTGTTCTACAGACAGGCATCATACGATATTTCCACGGAGAGAGAGGGCGAATACGTTTTTTTTCTTTCTTTCAAGAGACGATGCAATGATTTTAGGGCAGAGGCGGGTAAAGAAAAGTCAACGGCAATACACCATGCCGCTCTGGGACCGTTCAAACGTTGATATGAACACCAAGCGGCCCATTAACCCATTTTGAACTGTTATTAATAGGACGGTCGTTAATCCGCTCTTGACTGGTACGACGACCCTAAAATTTCTGAGACTACAAGGACGGTCTTTGACCCATTTTGGACTGTTAAGACGGTCTTTGACCCTTAGGGCCCATCTCAACGGGGAACTTTGGTTGAAAATAAAATCTCAATTTCAACGAATTTCAATTTGATTTCGAAAAGAACACGTGTTTGGGTCCTTTGGGGGGACACATACTATTTGTAGTTGTCAATTAAAAAAAATCGGGATTTAATTTCATTTCCGACTCAAGCTCACCGTTAAGATGGGCCCTTGACCCATTTTGGACCGTTAATGTGCAGCAGTCCCCTTCTGGGGATATACCAGTCGAGAACTAACAACCGGTCCGTTTTTGGGACAAACCAATCAGAACTCGAGTGACTTGGCCCCTTCAAGTGCTGCAGTCTCACTTTTGGGACGAACCATTCACATTTCAAGTAGTTCATTCCCAAGACGGGACCACAGTCTCATTTTCAGTGAAAAACTGCAGAGCCCCTTTATGAGCCGTAGTCCCCTTTGTGGAGTAAACCAGTCAAAATCCAAGTAAATAGTCCCCGTGACGGGACTGCAGCCCTAGCGGGGTGAATCTTCCGTAAGGGCAAACTGCAGCCGCGGTTTGGGGGACAAACCACTCTAACCTCAAGTAGTTTGTCCCCAGAACGGGACTGCAGTTTTTGCCCTCGAAGGGCTATTATGGCTATATAACCTTCCTTTGAGAGTGCAGCCCCGTTTCGGCGACAGACCGGTCAAGATCTAGGCAATTCGTCCTCCAAGACGGGACTGCAGCCCACCGAACCGAAAGGGTTAACCTTCCTTAAGAACTGAACCCACTCTAATTCTTGGCAGCTTGCCCCCCTGAAACAAGAAACAGGACCGCAGCAGTACCTTCGGTACTTTTTTCCCTTAAGGGCTCCAGTGCCGTTTTGGGGACAATTCTCTCTACTTCCATGTACCTTGTCCTACAACGGGACTGAGTGCTCGTTACCTACCGTCGGAGGGTCGAGAGTACGCCCAGACTTTCTTTCACTCTCTTCAGGAGTGCAGGTAAACAACAGAACAAATACACACACACAGCCCGACACCCCATCACGTGTCCATTTTCGCGCCCCAGACAGGGGTACATACCAAAAACCGAGAATAAAAAAACGGCGCAGAGGGGGGGGGAGGGGGTTACATACCAAAAACCAAGAATAAAAAAAACAGCGAAAAAAGAAAATTCGGTCTGCTACGATCCGAAAGGAATGCATGGTCAATGGTCAAATGCCTGAGGCAAGCAACGAATGAGTACGCCCCCCCCCCACGCTAATAGTGACTGTAAAATTCCCGGAAGTTCCTCCGCCCAAGAAGTGGAGAGTACATACCACCTGACCCGTGCTCCGGCCGCGAACGACGTACCATCACAGGGAACAGGAAGACAATACTGCCTGGGAATAACATACTGCAGTCGTTTGAAATCTCTGACGGAAGTGTGAGGAAACGTCGACTAGAATTCCGGTCAAGAGTGCTGCAGGTCTCAAGTGGACCCTTTTAGGGCCGCAGTCTCGCTTCGGGAGGCAAACTACTTGGTATTCGACTGGTTTGTTCCCAAAACGGGACTGCAGTACTAAACAGGGTTGTAACGTAAACAGATTACTCTTCGTTCATAGTTACCTGCTTGTTTTCGAGACTCTCGGCGAGGGGGGGGGGGGGCGAGGGGGTTCTTCGTTCCCACTTTTCATGTATAGGATGGATCCGAGACTTGACCGGTCGTTATCGGCAGGCAAACAATACACACGCCGTCGAAATGTGCGTTCGGAGTTGACACAGCAGCAGGGTGTGCGATCGCTCTTCATCGCTCGTCTCCTCGACAGCGGTAAGAGAGCTACCCTACGTACAGTAGAAGAGTCGATTTTTTATATTTTTACTTTTAATCTTCTTCCTCCGGCGGATTGGTACAAACAAAGCTGTGAGCTCACCACACTTCTACGTTTTAATTTCGTCTTGTGTGCCATCAAATCAACCCATAGCCCCCGTTGTCACATCATAACAGGCTGCTGTTACCGTACCCCTGGGGCTTAGACACGCTGACCCGACCTGACCCCCGAGAGGGGTAGGTGCGGTGGAGACAAAAGCCCAACACTACTGTATTAAGGCCCTTTCTCCACCAGATGATACGGGGGGCCAAAGTAAATAGGACCTACGGTACACACAAAAACCTATACATTCACCTATTTTTACCAGCAATATTTAGTCCTAATAACTGTGGTCCCCCGTGAAAAAATAGATACGTTCGAAAACCCCGTAACCCTCACAAGAGTGTTAGTACTGCAGTCTCGTTTTGAGGACAAACTAGTCAAGTTCGGAGTAGTTCGTCCCCAAAACTGATATAAAGAGACTGCAGTCCGGAAAGGGCTATATAACCCTTTTTATTACGGGAGGCCATAGAAAATAGAACCAAATATTGTCAACAAAAACAGCGAACTATAGAGGTTTTTATGTGTACCGTAGGTCCTATTTACCATAGCCCCCCCCCCTCCCCGAGAAGGCGCTAGAATACACTAGGAAATGGAGGGTGACGGCGAACGTCAAGAAATGCGCAGTAGTTGTTTGTAACGA
>JBBMHQ010077232.1:0-12107 GCA_037834295.1 Postelsia palmaeformis
CCGTTCTCGGGGCGCAGCCGTCACTGTGATTTGAAACAAACGAACAAAACAAAGAGCAATGCCGGCGACGGAGCCGGCGTATCGCACAGCAACGACGACGATGGTCAGTGTACAGCAGTAGGTACAACCCACACGGATGGTGAACACCAAAATGGATAACGAAGAGTGAACAAAAAAACATAATGATCACACTAACACAATGAGATAACACTGCGGCAACGTGTTAGAAAATGTAAGGACATTATGTTAGCGGAGCAACAGAGACACAGCGGTGGAGTAGGAAAGTAACGCACACAAGGCGCAGCAGTACAACAGTACGGTGGCGCACACAGAAAAGGCGTAGGCCCAAAAGGAGGTGCAGACTCGAAGGGCGTTAACAGTGAATAAATAAGCATAGGATCAAAAATTGAACAATACATCATGATTCTGAAAATACAGAAAAAACAAAACTGCGGCAGACGTGTTAGAAAACGTGCGAACGTACAAAGGTAGGATCAGACACACAGCCGTACAGTAGTACAGGAACGCACACAGGGAAGGCGCAGACTCGAAGGGCGTCAACAGTGAAGAAGTTAGGATAGGGTCAGAAAGTGAGCAAAATACATAATGATCAAAATAATACAATTAGAAAAAAAAACGCTGCGGCAAACGTGTTAGAAAACGTGCCAACGTACAAACGCAGCATGAGACACACAACCGTACAGTAGTACAGTAGTACAGTACCGCACAAAGGAAAGGCGCAGACTTGAAGGGCGTTAACAGTGAAAAAGTTAGCACAGATAGGATCAAAAAGTGAACAAATTACGTAATGATCATAATTATACCAATGATCAATGAAAACAATCACTGCGGCGAACGTCTTAGAAAACGTGCGAAAGTACAAACGCAGCATCAGACACACAGCCGTACAGAAGTACAGTAACGCACACAGGAAAGGCGCAGACTCGAAGGGCGTCAACAGTGAAGAAATTACCATAGGATCAAAAAGTGAACAATCCATAATGATCATAATAATACAAATAAACAAATCATAAAAACAACCCCCGCGGCAAACGTGTTAGAAAACGTGCGAACGTACAAACGCAGCATCAGACACACAGACGTACAGTAGTACAGTAACGCATACAGGAAAGGCGCAGACTCGAAGGGCGTGTGAGGATATTAGTATAGAGCAGCAATAATCGCAGTACTGTAGCAAGGTCGCAGTACATACCATGACCATTGCTGCGGCCTGGGTACCTGGTGTACAATAATGCAGTGTATACTCGTACGTAGGGGCATAAATGAAAAAAGACGAGCCTTCAATTTTATATTTGTGTGTTGCGTTAGTGCGTTAGTCGAGGCGCGTTGATACGTTTTTATTTCAGATAACCGCAGAAACGAGGCGGAGCGGCACACACGCAACGACAGCAGCAACAACGCAACGTGGTACGGGCAGCACACAGGCACGTGACGGGCAAGCAACGGCAGTTACGACGCACGTGACAGGTGGCTTATGGAACACGAGCCTGAGACTCTCATAAGCGAGCGCACTTGGACACACTCGCTCGCCCACTCAAACCTTGCATCATCGCCAGGCTTACGCTTTTCTTTCATTCATTCTATATGTTGGCCGCTGTGTGGAAAAGGGAGGAGGGGGGATCTATAGGTGTGCTTCCAGCTTTGAGACTCCCACCTGTACCATTTGTTCAACACACGTCGAGCCAAGCCCGCAAACTGGGGGTAACGGCGTGAGAATACATGATGTGGGCACGCGCCAGGGAGCGATTCGCTCTCCTGGTCGTGCCGTGCATCATAAAATCTACCAGGTCCTATGAACTTATGGGCGCCCACAAAAATACAAGAGCACCCGTTGATATTCCTGGGTGTCCTCATACGTATTGTACTGCTGTATCACTGTGACAACCTACCCCGCCGTAGCTGCTCATGGGAGTGGCGGAGTACTGAGTTCACACGTGGTTACTTGTGATCAGCGGCGGGTAAAAGGGGATAAGAGTTTCTGGCAGGCAGGGGCTATCAGTGCGGGCATCCCCCATAGAGACCAAGGGAAGGCGAAAGGTGCAGCACACCAACAAAAACAAGAAAACGTTGCTACCCGCGGCTCCCCAAAAGGTTAAACCAAATGAAACAAAATCGACAGGAGCAGGGCGGGGACACGGGAACCGAAAACCCGTGCGGGAAGCGCGAAGCATGTACAGAGACTGAACACCATGAAATGAATCTAGGCTACCAGCTCTGAGGGCTCAAGTCATTGTTATGAGGCAACACATGCAGGGTTTTCTAGCGGTTGGTAGCAGTGGCATCCTGGCTCACAGGTTACCGCCCAGTGAGGCATAGCGCAGAAGAGAACAACGAGTTCAGGCATAATGACCAATCTCAGCGCCAGAGCAGGACTGGAGTCCGACCGAGTCGAGAGGTGCGCTCGTACGTCTTCATGAGAGTAGAGCGGGCTTGTGGTACTTCAGTGAAGAGGCTTTAACTGGAGGTGGCTAGATGGTGAGAGATTACTTGTCCCTTGACCGATGCGATGGTCAAAGAAGTATGTGAGAAGGAAGGGTGATGGGACTCTTCCGTCTGGAGCGGAGCTACAACACGAAAACGCCTCTATGTCATCATAACTCCTGGAACGGTCAACCGAACCGTAACAGGTACGTCTCTACGTCATAGAGAATGCTATGTATCTCCGTGCGTTTCTTCTTAACTATCATGTCACCCTTCAGGCGTACGAGGTACCACGTATCAGCCTTCGTTGGGTACGTAGACCGTAATCACAGACCAGTATCATAAATAACGAAAAAATGACATGAATGTTACATTCTTCATTCTACTGCATAAGGTCGAGTTTTTTTTCGTTTTTTTTTGTATTTTCCCGAAATAATTTCGGGAAATGCCGAAAAACTTCACCCCTCCAAAAAGTCGTCTCGAAGTTTTTAGGGTTTCACAGGAAATTTAGGTACAAGGCTGTAGAGGGTCGGGCAGCCCCACCGCTCGAGCTGTGCCTCCACTCGAGAGCGCACAGAGCTGGCAGGGGGTCGTTCCTAAGGTCTTTCGCAAGTCATGGCTGAACGCAGAAGGCGCAGTGGCTCTCTGGGCTCTCGTGGCCGAGTTCACAAGGTATTTGTACCGAGGTGGCCGACCGACTGAGCTTGGTGACAGCAATAGCTGAGACTTTGTCGCTTCGGGCAAGCGTTGGGTGTTGTTGCTCGACGAGTTGGTGATGGATTTCACTCCCCAGGGCACCGACACCTGCCTACAAGCCAGACCGATGACAGTGGGGCCACCGCACGCATGGGTTCCGCGAGCGCAGCTGCTGCAGGGGCCGCTTTGTGCCGGGTGGACGATAATTTCCCAAGCCAACTGAGGCACTTACTCGATAGGATGCAACCCTCGCTGAATTTTGTGAAATCCCGGAATTTCAGGGAAAACGATACAATACATGGCATTAAGATCGACCCATACAGGTAATGCTTTACCCTAGCTTGTACCAGGTACCCGTCATGACTTGATGCTGCTGCGCTACTCGTAGCTGAGAGTCGCTTCGCATCACCCACTGAAAAACCCAAAGTAATGTATCCAGTGTCAGCGCATATGGGCGGTCCGTGCCCAGTATGACACTGATGCTGTATCAACGCAACTCACTTCGGCGCTTGCTTCGCGGACTCAACATCCTTACTCATATCCTCGATCACTACTCGTACCATTCTGCCATACCGTATGATACGTCGTATGTAATTGCCAAACGCAAAAAATGAGGAACCACCACAACTTCTCGTGCATCTGGTGCAAGCAAAACACACAGCAGAATGAAACGCAACATCATAATATGCACTCACTCTTCTAACATCACCAGAACATATCGCAGTATATACTGCTGTACTCGCTCATACTTAGACAGTCAACGCAAGCCTACCACGTACTACAGAGTAAAAGTTGTAGTGAACCGCACTTCGCGTCATGAGCATCGGGGGCAGGCCAACGAAACCTGTTTCGGTCGGGTACGAAAGGAAAAAACTTTCCCCACCCTAGTGCCAGCGCCCTCCAGCGTCCATGTCCATGATCGTCCCACCACTACCTTGTTGCTTCACTTCCCATATGACCCCATCACTTTCCTCCACCCCGTCCGCCCCATTCATCCTCTTCGCCCCTTCCACCCCGTCCATCCTCTCCATCCCGTCCACCCTGTATTGCATTGGCGGTTGGTCGCCAGGGTTGTAGCCTCCAGTGCTAATCGATCCCTCGTGGTTCGATTGCTGCTGTCGCTGTTGTTTTTCAGGGTAATCGTCGGAAGTCAGTTGGTTTTGCTGCTGCTGCTGTTGCAGACGTGTTTGCTGGTGCTGCTGCTGACGTTGCGGCTGATGCTGCTCCTCGATGCCATCGCTCTCCCCTCGCACCTCACCTTCTCGTGTGTCACCTCACCACCTTGTATCTTCACTTCACGTATCACCTCACCACCTTGCACCTTCGCCTCACTTATCACCGCACCACCTTCCCTCTCTCTTTCAGCCCCATGTTCCGCACCCCAAACTACCGCGGGTGTTGGTTTGAGTCGTGCAGTCGGCGACGGCGACAGCGACTGACGTTTGTGCTGCCCGCCTACGATGCTCGTGTCTCCAGCTTCAAAGGGGTCTAATGTCGGCTCCCCACTAGCAGAGGCGGGATGCTGCTGTTGTGACTGTACCGGGTGTACCTCTTCTTGCCTCTGTTTTATATCATCAGCTTCACAGACGGAATTCAAAGATCCACGTCGTTGAGCTAGGCACGTTCCCCCGTAAACAGGACAACTATGCCGGTCCGCGCGGCCCAAACTCCTTCGTTGAACACCAGACCGCGTCTTTCGGAGCACAATATATCCACAATCCCAATCATCAGCTGCGCCGTCTTCTATATTTCCTTCCTCAAAAACGCTTCTCGAAGCGCGAAATGACTCGCAGCCCTCTCCTCGCTGATATATCGTATCCCTTCACCAACGCTATCACCATCATCACCCCCACCACCACCACCATTACCCCTTTCATCACGCATCTATCTCAAGAACGTCCAATCCGCACTGAGCTGACCGGGAACTGCCTTCGCCAGAGACTTCCACTGTGCCCTAGCGTATGGGAAAGAGTCTTTGGCTCGTACAGGTATTGGTCGAGAACAATCAAGAGGAGCTCACACAGCTCAAAGGAAAATACACAGCCCGCCATTTTCGTCGTGTGCACCTATCTGCCTCCCTTGTTTTTAGCACAATGACAGATGCTTCCACGACATCGTACCAGCAAGCAAGGCGGGGGAATGTAATTCCCACCACTCATTCCGACGGACCTTCCTCGCCACATCATAAAAGCCATCATTCCTATTATATAACTCCTCAGCCGCCTACGATAAATCCATGCCGATCTCCGAACCACCACCAATACAACTAGTTTATCGTCGTGTGATCTGCAACTACGACTATTCAGGATGGGCTACTGTGATGGAGTAGCACACCCACCGTATAGGAACGTACATAACTGTATGCGAACCTCATGTGGTTGCATGTAGGGATTTGGAAATATACCCGGGGACTAATATTTTAAGGGCCCACGTAGCGTTTTGGGAATACACCCGTATGTTTGCCGTATGTATGCAAATCTTACATGGTTTTAGGTACGAAGCGCTCTGGAAGTATCCAATGGAGCCACTGCGGATACAAGTGTGAAGTTAGTACAAGGATATGAGCTGGTAAGAGGCACAGGGATATTGATGTGGAGTAGGGCACTCTGCCTGTGGATCACGTTAATTTAATTGTTTCTCCTCGAGTAAAACGAGACAGAGAACTCGAGTGAGCGAGGGCGGGCTTTGTTGGGAACACGACTCAGCCCAAACGTTGACCAAAGCTAGCCCGTATGCAGGTAAATCTACCAGAACGTTGCCATAAAGGATATTCCCAAAATATATCACAAGGTTTTGCTCACAAGGGGGTTTCTAGACTAGTACAAAACTACTGCTAGTGCTCGTAGTACCTGCAGTACAAGCCCGAAATACTGCGAGTGCACGAAGTACGTACAATACTAGGGAATAAAAGGCACTCCCGCCCCCACCGCGGTCGGGCCAAATTTCTGTAGATAATATAGGAGCTATAATAGGTGAGCTAATACATAGGATGGACATTAACTGTGGTCCCGTGCTTTAGATTTATGAAAACCACTTTGTGAGTCACTTTATGTAGGACCTCAATAAGCGTTAATATTTGCTCTCTCCCTGGAACCCCACACTGCAACTTTTTTAGTCGTAGGTTGCAGCAGTACGATACAATACAATATGCGGGTAATACAATAAACGCACAGCAGAGGGGCCACACTCGAAGTATCAGCTGTTTACGTATCGAGAAAGTTTCGTACTCTAAATGCTGAGACTATCAAGGTGCTTGCGGCCTGAACATTGTGTTCGGGTTTCGTGTTGGTACACCCTTGGCAGGTGGTAGCACATGTGTGCGCTGGTAGTAGTTAAACTACCTCGCTGGCGCTTGAAAAGTGCAAAAGATAATTCATGTTGAAAGGAGCATGCTTGTGGGCAGGAAAGCAGAAGAAGAGAGGGAAAGAACAAGAGTGAGAGGGTGTGCGCTTGCACGGCCGTCTTCGATCAACTTAGATCTACGACTACGTAGACCGTATCCTACGGGCCGTTGTAGTGTCTACCTATAGCAACGTTCCCTGATGCTTGCTCGGGGAAGCTTCGCTGATCCAACGTCCCGATGATCAGCCAAACCTCCTCTTCTCGTAACTTGCTTATACGTACGTATGTGGGGACTATTGTACCGCATAAGTTGAACGTATTTATACCGCATTATTGCTGGTACGGGTACTATGTGATTCCGCCGCGTAGTTGCTACTAGTACTTGTACTCGTATATACGTGATACTTCAAAGCAGTAGATATACCGAACGCTTAAAGCTGACTGCTGTACTTTTGCTTATTTAGCAGTACTCCATGATACTGGGTATTGTCTGATAGATTGCTGTGCTGCAGTCGCTACTGAACATTTGTCACGACAATAGGCTCTACTGTTGCTTATTTTTCAACACATTACGAGTGACTGGGAGTGTGAGCACTACTCAACTTCAAACCTATAAATGCTGCCTGAATATTGCGAGTAAATGCGAGTGTGCGTAGTACTAAGGATCCAAATGCCACGGGTGCAAGGAGTGCCCGCAGAATCGGGTGCCGAAATATCCGAATGAACGGTCCCCAGTATTATCCCTTTAGTCGAGAGGATGAAGTGTGTTGAATCGAAGTGTCAGAGCAGAGGTCAGACGACCGTGCTGGTAGGAGAATGAAATGAAAACGATGTCGAACTTACCAACACAAACACGAGGATGATGGAGACGGCAGCAGCAGTGGTAACAAAAAATGCAAATGCCGTACGAGACGTATTTGCGCGAAGAACGGCTGTAATTATTGTGGTCATCGACAGAAGAGTGTGCCGGATTGGGTCGTCGTGAGCAAGGGTGTTATTACACTGCTTTGTATGACGCTGAAAGTCCGGTAACTACCTGGGTTCAGGCACTGTGCTCGGAGTATATCAGGGTTTGATACTCATGGATACTGCTCGTACTCGGAGTAATTCGGGTATGATCACTTTCAATCTTTATTTCTTATACTCGGAGAATTATGGGGTTCAATAATCTGAAATACTGCTCTACTCCGAGTATTTCGGGGTTCATAACTCTGGAATACTCGTTGTACTTCAAGTATTCTTTGGGGATCTTGTATTACTGCTCCTACTTTAAGTACTCGGAGTACTAAGTACTTGGGCATTTCGTACTGCGAAAACTTCTATACTCGGAGAATTCAGAGTTCCATATCCCGAGGTACGAGTAATACTCGGAGTATTTCAGGGTTCTATACTCCCAAGGTGCTGCAGGTTAGAGTATTACTCGGAGTATTTTACTCGGATGACCAAGTATTCCTGGGTTCAATACTCACGATTCTCGTGGTACTCTGAGTAATTTAGATGTTTGTACTCCAGGTGCTGCTTGTACTCGAGAAATAGCACAACTCACACTCCCAGTACTCGGGGGTTCTGGGCCTTCAGTGCTGCTCATACTCCAAGGACTCCGAGTGTTTAGGCCACCAGTACTCTAAAACTCAGAGTACTCGGAGTACGAAAAATACTCGATACTCCGAGTATACTCACAGTGTCGAGTATACTCGGGGCATTCATGGTTTTTGAGGATTTCCGAAGATGCAAAAATAAGAAAAATAACAGCTCATGGCATATAGAGTGTAGGAGACCTAATAAGAAACAATAAATATGGTTCAGGCTGGCTTTCTTATTTGAGAGGGGTACTTTATACACTCATTTTTTCACGACAACGATCCTCGAATCTCTTATGTTTCTTATTAGCTCAAGTGTATTGTAAATCTATGCTTATGCCACAGAAAAAGTCTTCCGATTTTTGAATGGTAGTATTAAAGAAACGTCAGTTTGGCATCGAGGCTCGGTTTCTTATTTAATTGTAACCATTAAGCACAGTCCACGATTGGCCAATATGTATGGCATCAGAGCCTGCGAATTTATTATCGTTAGGCTGTTTCTTATCGTAGTTCGATTTGTTTCAGTTCGATTTGTTGTTTTCGGCTATGTATTGATGTTTTTGACCCGGAACGCTGTCGATAGGGTTGTGCGCTCCTCGGAATACATTTCCCTCCCATCCCACAGGTATCCAACGCAAAAATCCGCTTCTCCATTGAAGCAGTGTGAAATTTTCAGCATTTATTTTCACAAATCAAACAATAGACATCGAATACAATTTGAACGTACTTTCCAGTCAGAAATTACGGAAATTTTTATTAGTTTGTGCTTCTGGAATGCTATCTGTTGGATATTATTGCAAATGCCACAGTCCTCAAGAACTTCAAAATGCTCCGATGGAGAAGCGGATTTTTGCGTTGGGTAGCTCTGGTAAGGCGGGCGCACTCATCCCGTGAAGCGCACGACCGATCTGCCCGCGTTCCCGGTCGAAAGCATCAGTAATGGGCTGAAAAAAACGAATCGAACTGAAACAAGTCGAATTTCCGTAAGAAACAGCCTTATGCGATGAACTTTCTCATATTTATGGTGAGACGTCAGCTTCGAATTATTACGAGGCCAACGACGTTGCAGAGTTTCTCAGCAGTAACTTATTATTCGTGTCACAAAACATACGTCCCCAAAACTCATGTGAGTGATTATTTCAACAGCGGGGGGGCTCTGTGTCAAGATACTTCTGATACTGCCCGTGCTTTCAGGTATTTCGGGACTCAATAATCTAGATACTGCTTGAAATACAAGTAATTCTGGGGTCTATACTCTAGATACTGCTTTTTTTACTTCAAGTGTTTCGGGGTCCAGTACTTTAGATACTGCTCGTACTCGGAGTATTTCGGGTATGGATACTCTCAATACTGCTTATACTCCGAGTATTTTGGGGTTCTATACTTGAAATACCTTCCGTACTTGAAGTATTTGGGCATTTCGTACTGCGAATCTTCAATACTCAGAGTATTTCAGGGTTTCATATTTCGAGGTACTCGTAATACCCGGAGTATTTCAGGGTTTCATATTCCGAGGTACGTGCAATAATCGGAGTATTTCAGGGTCTTATCGGAGTATTTCAGGGTTTTATACTCCAAGGTACTCCGGGTTAGAGTCTTGCTCGATGTACTTTACTCGGATGAAGTATTCCTGGCTTCAATAATCGCGATACTCGGCGTACTCCGAGCAATCTAGATTATTGTACCCAGGGTACTGCTTATACTTGATTTTCAGTACTGCTAATACTCCCAGTACTCGGAATATTTGGGCCTTCAGTACTGCTCGTACTCCAAGTACTCCGAGTGTTTAGGCCACCAGTACTGTAATACTCGAAGTACTCGGAGTACGAAAATTGCTCGATACCCCGAGACGAAAATTGCCCGATACCCCGAGTATACTCTGTCAAATAGGGGTATATGAGTACATAACTAACTATCTATGTGAAGAACACGGCTTAACTCGTCTCTCGCGGCCGGGTTGATAGTTGCGAGTCGGACAGATAGAATCGACCAACCCTTTGGCCGACCTCGCGCCCTGTTGGAGGTATAGTCAGATTTCGGTCAACTTCTTCTCATCGTGTGACGCATCCGACCAGTTCGTTCGTGAGTTTCCGCGTAGCGGCGATGGGTGGCTTGTGTTGTCTCACCACAGGTGCTGCAGGCAAGCTTCTTCCTCTCTCTGCTGTATGCATTTTAGTTGTCTTCGCTCGGGGTAAGGCCTTCGCGCCGAAACTTATCATCATCGTCACGGGCCACCAACTACGCGGTGTAGCGAGCGTCGCTCCTCACCCTCTCCATACGAAAGATGAAGTCCATTGCTGTACGAGTAGCTGTGAATAGAAATTGGTGCGGATTTTCTTTATGTAACCGTGAAAAGTACGATCTCGACCAACCACGTGGCGGGACAAACAAGCTTTGTTCAGGGAAGATACCGTCTCGTGTCAAGCGTGTATGATTGCGTGTACAGCAGTGTGCCGCGGTCCGCGGTAGAAGGAGGTAGGGAGGATGGTACTACAGAGCTATTATAGAGGAAGGCACTGCTTTGTTGTCTGCGTATATTCAAAAGTGCGGCGCATGGATGTCGTGTACAACAGTATGGAGGACTGCGTGAACCCCTCGGTAGCTCAAAGGACTCTTATTTCGATGGCTTCGGGTCAAGCGGCGCTAGATGACGAGGACCGGATGTTCAAAGCGCAGGAGGGCGGGAACACATGCGTGTTTCAAAGGTGACGGCGCAAAGGGCAGGATCTTGGAACGTTGCACGAAGGCAGCTTGCAAAAGGTGAATTCGGAGTAGTAGTATGTGAGAGATACATTACTTTTACGTTGCACGAAGGGAGCTTACACAAGTTGATTTTGAAATACGTGAGGCTCGTACGTACCTGGTATATTGTTTTGACAAGTTGGTATTAGAGGCGATACTGCAATGAAGTTATGAGTGGGAATCGCTCTGTCTATACGATGTATATAATTGATAGATTTTCCTTCAACATGCTTTGCTTTCCTCCCAAGTATTGGGAGCAACCGTGAACGGTTGAGTTTTGAACGTATGCCACACGTGAGCGCGCCCAAACTCCGTGGCCTTGGGTAAACACACACAACTTACATTAGATATATGATACGTGCAAATAGGTCAGAAACTCACGATGGATGTAGTGGTACAAAATAATTCCAAAAATGATAGTACAAAAATAGCGAGGCTCGTGCGAGATCGGACCTCGGAAACGAAAACATGAACGAGAGCAGTTATCAAAAGTAAGCATTCCAGGGTTTCTCACAGTAGAGCAGCTTGTACAGGCACCACTGCATGTGCAACACAACTGTGATGAAATGCCATGTGATAGGATACGGCAGTAAATACACGACAAAGGATATATCGGTCATCAGTGTAGGACACCAACAGTCGGTAACTGAAAGTATGTTTTGTACGGAATTCTGCTGAACAGGGTGTTTGTACGAACGATTATTAATAGTTGTCTCGACTCGACGTACATATGGATCCCGGGATAGTCGTTACGGAGCAAAATTTGCCGGTCACACATTGGGGCAGGTACGTGCACAGGCCAATGCCAATGACGACAACAACGAACACTACTGCAGTACTGAGAGTACAGCGCAGATCTGCCACATGCACACAGTATACTGCCTGTTGCTGCTGTTGGCGCACTGTGCTGAGCACAGCTGGAGCAGCGGCAATGTTGGTTCACACCGAGCACTACGCAGAGGCAGCAGGGGGGTGACAGTTGATTGATATTGTGGTCGTGGCGTGGTCAAGTGGTTGATCGCAGTCTCCAATAGATTAACTAGCCGCAGAACGGTTGTCCGTACGCACAAGGTGTGCCTACCGCTGCTGCTGCCGGGCGGCAGGGCTATGGTGCTGAGCACAGCTGCAGATAAGCACGCTCTGTGCACTTCTACTAATATTGTTGCCTGAGCCGTGGGTCGTGCTCTGTTTTTTTTGTTTGTTTGTTTTTTTTTTTTTTTTATCCCTCCCATTTATTCTCTTCGCCCTTCTTCTCTCTCTCCCCCTTCAGTCGTAACTCAGACCCAGGGTCACGAAGTAGGCACT
>JBBMHQ010077243.1:0-12105 GCA_037834295.1 Postelsia palmaeformis
ATTGGTACCTTTTTATTTTTTCAAATAAAGTCTCACCACGGTGGGATTTGAACTTGGGTACCAATACCAATGGTCTTCGAAGCTGACCACTAGTCTACCGGGGCGATGAGAAAACAAAAAGAACAGCACCCTGTATACAATTCCAGGTATTGATAGTATACCAACCCCCCCCCAAACTACACACCCGCCGGTGATAAATAAATCAACACTCCGACATAGCATGCCCAATATCCAATATCACCACCCGGCCACAGGAAACCGCCCTGGGTGAGTTATAAAAAAAAAAGCGCGCACAAAGGTATCGTCTGGGGCGGTTTTTCATTTGAGGCGGTGCTAACGAGGTTTTTTCGTTGTGATTCGAAAATATGTTTCGAGTTCGATTTTATTTGATTGGTCGAAAAGGTATACATATCCTATTAATAGCGGACATTTCCGAGTGAACTTCGAAAGCATTGAATTCAACAAGAAGTCTGTTGGGACTTATTTTGTTCATCTGTATTCTAGTTTAATTTGGTTACTCAATTTGGGGTATACTCCATGAAACCGAAGCAAGCCAATCAATCTTGAGCTGTGTCGTCGACTGCTTCAGATGCGAGGTCCTTCAATACCGAGAGGCAGGGGAGGAGCATCGGAAAGCCGCAGCACGGGGCCCGACGGCTAATACTGTAGCACTGTAGCACAGAGTAGACCGCCCGCGGCGATCAAAAAAACAATCACGAGGCCGTCGCAAACCCAATTTGTTGTCCCTCTTTGCCTCTCAAACCACACAAACTCGGTCGCTGTATCCCCGTCGTTGCTGCCCGCGTGGGGCTTTGGTGCTGCGCCAGCAACCCAAGACATCCCGAGAGTGATAGCCTCCTAGCCGTAGCCTTGTTGGTTGCCCACGGGTTTCCCTTGACCCTTGTGCGTTATTCGAATTTTACAACACAACACATCCTTCCTCGATAGGACCTAAAGTCGTACATTTCACGAAATTCTTTGCAATACCATTAACGTTCTTCAGAACTGCGAAATTTTAGTTCCTCGTTATTAAGAGTACGAGCCCGTATTATCTATTAATAGATGTTTCGTCGTATTTGAATAAATAGGAATGGCGATTGAAGATAATTTCGTGATGTGAACAGTCAAGTAACGCACGAGCGTCAAGAAATGCCCTTGGGCAACCGACGAGGCGAGTGACAACCCGCATCCTCCCCGGGGCAGATTATTTCTGCTGGCAACAGCTAGAGGGTAATCGTTTTCGAAATGCCTTGGGTGGTCGGCGCAACCCCGAAGCCCAACGCCGGCAGCAGCGACGGGGATACAGCGACCGAAATTGTGAGCGAAGTCATAACCTGGTCGGTGCTCGTGTGGTTTGAGAGGCAAAGAGGGATGGAATTTGGGCGACGGCATCGTGACGCCGCGGGTGGTCTAATCTGTGCTAGAGGCCGTCGATCTTGCGCTGCGGCTTCTCTGATGGCCCTCCCCTCCCTCTCCAGAATGATGGATCGACGACACGGCTCACCCAACTTTGCGTGGCTTGCTTCGGTTTCATTGAATATGCCACATCGATTTGGACAAATTCCCCAAATAAAGTAAGACAAAGAGCATTCCGAAAATATTTTTTGTGGGATTTAGTGTAAATCAATTTTTCTCGGACATGCCTGCTTGATGATTCACTTTTCGACCACTCAGATGAAGACTAAACCAAACGAAGAAAATATTGCTGTAGTTATACAAAAATAGTTATTCGATATAACGGACCCTCAGGCCATACCAGGGTATACGGCAAGTATCGGTATTGCTATCTGTATAATCGTCGTACTATAATAGCATTATCATAGCATTCCCGTACAACAGTTGAGGCAGCACACCTCCTCGGACGATTCTCGAAGCTGAACTTCTCGACAACAGGGAGGGCGTACTTTGGCCACTGCTTATGCAGTCGGATTTGCAGTTAGTTGGAAATGGTGCTATCAGCGCGTTCGCACGAGCTTTTGTCCCGTGGAGGTGCGAAACTGCTGTTCCTCGCCGCAGAAAGACTTGAACTTTTCTCCTAGACCTATCTAGAGCTGTTCCCCGCTTCTCCAGGCGCCCACTTGCATGAAATCGCTTTCGGTACTTTTCCGATCCAACTTTTAAGAGGTCAAATGCGATGACGATCAGGAACCCGATCGGAAAATAGTTTTTTCTCAACCCAATCGGGCATTGTAATCGTATTTGACCTATTAATAGTTGGATCGGAAAAGCAACGGAGGTGATTTCATGCAAATGGGCACCTGGAGAAGCGGGAAACAGCTCTACATACGTCTTGGAGAAAAGTCCAAGTCACTATGAGGCGAGCAACAGCAGTTTCGCACATTTCCGGGGCAAAAGCTCGTGCGAACATGCCGATATCACCCTTTCCGACTGACTGCAAATCCGACTGCATAAGAAGTGCCCTTGGTACGACAGGAGCGATGCGCCTATTCAACCTTCTCGACGAAACTTTCCAGAGCCACTCTTTTCGTTGTGTGCGCCCCCCTCAAGGCACCTTGAACCATGTCTTCGAGGAAACTTTAAATAGGTCTGAAATTCGACCCAGGAGAGAGGGTGTGTATTATCTTGAGGATACCGTATACCATACCAGGTACCAGGTACAGTATACCGTAACGTCATTTACAGTACAATATACCGTCGTACGGCGCTTGTCGAAAGTTGAAACATGACCGGCTAAGCTCGTTATTTGACACACTCCGCGCACTTCCAACTTCCAACTTCTGACCCGAGAGTACAGTAGTACATACTCACATATAATATATATATATATATATATATATACATATATATAGATGTATATATAAATATATGTATAAATAACATATTTTACACTATATATTTTACATTATATATAATATATACCTGGTATAATATATACCTGGTATATAATATATGATATAAATAAATGTATATGATACCTGGTACCTGGTATGCAAGATGCAACGGGGATGTAGATTTACGTTGCGGTGCTCTTGTGTTTTTGCCTTTCTGCGGTGATGTCGGACTGCCTTGACACCATCCACAGTACAAAAAATGGTGTTCAAAG
Source organism: Postelsia palmaeformis (assembly GCA_037834295.1). NCBI lineage: Eukaryota > Phaeophyceae > Laminariales > Laminariaceae > Postelsia > Postelsia palmaeformis. The sequence continues at coordinate 3,065 of JBBMHQ010077243.1, forward strand.
GTAAAATAGTGCGTGTTACGTACGAGTTACGAAGCTCCGTCAGGGATATCTTGTTGGTTATTGAGTACAAGCTCGTACGTACGTGCGAGGAAATTCCGCCTATACACAAAAACAACTTGGAGATAGAGTGCGGCATTTGCAACTAGATTCGTATCTAGATATTAGGATATAGAAACCGCTGCAAATAGTTAATAACCCAGAGATTTTCAGGACTTTTTAGCCCTTCTTCGGACTCAATAACTTACAATTAGTACCAAGGATGTCGGATTACGGAATTCCGGAATTACGCCTTGACGTTTTTGCTGTAACCAGTTCGACCTGGCCGGCGAAATTATGGGATCCCCCGATCCCTTGTAGACAAAGAAGAAAAAAACTGAAGAAAACCGCTGCATTTTTGGTTCCCAGTCCAAGCACTCATGTGGGCTTTGAGCTTGCGCTGTGCCCTTGCCCAGCAGGCCACACACATGAGGAGTTTGAGCTTGGGCTGTGACCCGGTGACCTGCTGCGACGATGACAATCGGATCTTGGATCGCAAAAAGGTCCAAGCACTCAGGCGTACGCGATGAATTCTAGCCGTAGCAGCAGGGCGGCCTTCGCTCTTGGCGTCATGGTGACGGAGGCTTCCAGCGCAACAGCACGCATCAAAATGATGCGTCGTCAGTTCAGATAAATTGCCAAACAAAAAAAAACAGTTAGATGTCTGCACAGTTTTGAAGTGCGTTTCGATTCTAGCAGGGAGGTTTCTTAAGCGCCTCCTGTTTGACTGTTCTGGCCGCAAATACCCGCAAGCAACGTTTTTTTCCTTCTGATTTTGCGGAAATAAGCGAAGTCTGAAAGAGATTTTGATGCCGTAATCAATATGGTTACCGCCTGTCACGGGAATCAAGTCTTTGAAACCGCAGGCTTTTCGGCGACGCCCCATGACGTACAGCATCCGCCTAAAAAACAGCAATATTTTACGTCGTGAAGTCCATTTCGTCAGCGGCGATGTGTGATGTATAGGATGTTTCCGCGCGTGAAACGAAACGTTTTACCTATGGTAGCGACGTTGGGAAATTTTTGTGCTACTGTCTCGTAGCTTCGAGGTGACGAAAACACCTTGTGTGTCATTTCCGGCTGCCTACGACTGCTGTGTAGAGCTCCGGACGCTCGCATACACCCCGTCAAGAGCAATTTCGTGGGCCGGAGTTTCCTGTGAGAGGCTGCATGTAGGTAGGTATTATGATAAGTAGAAGGTGCAAACGTTTCGTTGGCTTGTCTCTCACCTCATTCAGGGCGCCCCAAATTCCGACCAATTTCGACCACTGCTGTTGAGAATCAGCGGAAGGCCTCTACTCAAAAACTGCGGGAGGCAAGTCAAGAGGAAAAAAACAATCTGGCCGTGATGCAACTTTCTTGGGTCACGTCACGGTTGCTCTCCGGCAGACACGGACCAGCCAAACATGCAGACACAGCGTGTCAAAACCGTGCCGCCGATTCTATTCCGATGAATCCTTTCTAGATCAGAGTCACCTGGAAACCCGGGGATGGGGGCACGCTATAATAGAACCACCGTGGCCTGAAACCGTTGTTTATACCCAACTACATCAGTGCAGTCAATTTCCATCCTTGATTGTTTATCCTTCCGAAAGACAAATTAAGTGGTCACTGACGTTTTTACGTGGCCACTGGCTGCTGTGCGACAGAGAAAGAAAAACAAAATTGATAGCATATTAATCGGTCAGGCAAGTGGAATGGCAAGGTATCGGGTACCAGGTATGTCCGAGAACACAACAACACAAGCCAGACTGAGAAGAAAAAAGGACAATAAAACAAAACTGTTCAAGCAATAAACCATAATACATGCAAGGCACCAGATACCTGAAGCAAGGAGAACAAGGCTGCTCCTATTAATAATAAAAGGAAGAAAAGCAACGTACGTGCTGGAGAGGTACATATAAGACTGACGACTGCTGCACGAACGAAACAACACGAAGGAAATAACTCTACCGAAACAAGGACATCGAGGGGGTGGAGGAAACAAGGAGAGAAACAAGGAGAAGACAAGAAGAGAAAAGAGAGGAAATAGTATTCATGGCGGTAATATCTTATTGGTAGTAACATGGGATCCCTCCCGTCTCTGCTACAAAACCGATCAGGGACCCTTTTCGCCACACCCTCTGCCGTCTACCTGGTAGTTACTTCCTGCTCTCGTCAACAGCGGTGTCAAGTTATATAGTAGTACATACCAGTAGCAACGATTAAAAACGCCTCTTCGACTCGCCTCTCGACTACAGCAGTATTTTGAATGCGGGTGAGGATTGGTTCGAAGTACGGCAATACGGCCAGCCATCAAACGGAAAAAGCTTCCTAAAGTCGTATTTCGTAAACCACTGCAAACTAAGCTGCGATACATTGAATCACTGAGCCTGACAGACCACTGCTTGCGCAAAAAAAAAAAGTGTCGGACTAATTGTCACCTTTTTCCCGACTCGGTCTCGCCGAGATATCCGCGAAAACTCGGAAACACAATTTTTTCAATACTTAATTGGTCTAAGTATGTCGTTTCGATCCAGATGAAATTTGGCGGAGGCTGTGCTGAAGGCATCAGGAGAAGATCGATGTAATGTTGTTGTCCAATTCGCCACCCATCAAGAGATATTATCAAAACTCGATTCCATGTGTAAGTCAAGAAATTACAAAAAAGGCATTTCTGCGATGCCCCGTCCAATTTTGATGCTTTTGCCTTTTCAACCCCGTAGATGGATCGAATATTTAAAGGAATTATTGATTGTCGGCCCTACTGCGGTAGTTTTTGGTTTTGTTTTTCTACCACTGTATATACGATACGAGTATCAAGTTTTGGTCGATTTAATATTTTTTCGGCTGTTGGAGCGGCCTTATCTCTCGGGACAAAAAAAAGGCATTCGACTCGTAGAAGGTCGACACTCAATGCGTCCGTGATAGCACGAACTACACCGTAAAAAAAAAACTGGTGTTTCAACCTTTTTTTTGGGTTGGCCACGTTATTGGTGTACTGAGTGTTGAGTTGTTCTTCTGAGTAATATTTCAAGAGTTACTGTACCCTGGGCTGGGGAATCGACCGGTCTTTTACCCCTATAGCTAGCTCAGTTAACACCTTCACATTTGACGTCGTCCACGTCACGGGTTCGAACCTCACTTCGGATGTTTCTTTAAATAAACGCTCGCGCAAGCCTAAAAAACTGTTCTCCCTGATTCCCCAGGCAACAAAACGAAGCGGGTAGGTCAGCGTACAGACGTGTATACGGTTCTGATGCCCCGCACATCCCGCCCGTCAGAGGGGGGGAGAGTGTATAAGGACTACCCTGGGCTGGGTAATCGATCGATCTTTCACCCCTATATATCTGTGGGTAACTCCTTTAGACTCGCTATGTGTGTGTTCTTCACATTAAACCGTTATTTCTACCCGACTATTCACCACAACTATTAATAGTGTCCGTGCCGATTCTTCAATCCTATTAATAAAAGAGATACAAGTTCTGTGTGGAGTGCTTCTGTATAAATAGCCATAGTGAATAGCCTTTGATACGTAAGCGTCTCAGGTATCATATACATTCGTGCCAATACATTGCCCGTGCAGGCACCCCTTTGCCTCTTGTCCTGTCCTGTGTTTTCGATGCGAATGACCACGGCGATGCATGCTGCATGCCTAATGGCGCGCAGGCGATGAAACTTGATGTCGCAGTTTGTTGAGCAGGTATATACGAGGCATCAGGCATATCTATACTGCTCACCTCGTACGTGGTATTATAGGCGACATGGCAAATAGCAAGCAATGCCATCTATCCCCACCTACAGGTCTTACAATCTGTTATATACCAGATACGACTCACGATCGTATACGTACGGCGCGTACACACCGGCGGGTAGCACGGATTTCCAGGGGAACGTTTTGTCTAGAAAAATCGTGGGCATGATCCGCGCTTCCGGATCGTGTGGTCGGGTTGCAGGTTGTTTCGCTCGATGCGGAAGCGGCACAGCAGTCGCGTTTGCGCTGGGTCAGGTTGGGTAAGAGTTGGGTAAGGGTTGGGTATGGGTTAGGCAAGGGTTTGGTCCACGTCCGTCCGTATGTATCATATATACCTTGATCCCACCAGGATATTTTTTCCTACCAGGTACGTGCTTCGTACCTGGTACTGCTGTACCTGGTATGATGTACCACATACATAAAATACCCACCTGGTAGACGGCAAAACAAGGAAATACGTGAACAGACTACAGACAGCAGTGGCAGCATTAATAAGTATCCCCTTGGAAATCCGTGCAACCAACATACCAGATACAGAGTGTTTCAAAATCAACAGGGGCACAGGAGCTCATCCCCGCGCTTGTCCGCAATGGCGCGAGACTCATTGTACATGCACCCCCAGGTGTGGTGACTAATGATCTAAGTAATACGCATAATATGATATTATTGTTAATTATTCTCACATTTTCCCACCGCCACGATACAACGCAGTCCGTGGTCGCAGGACAGGCTCAAATAAGTCTAGAGCGTGCATCAGTTCTGGTGATGAGGCTGCAAATAGGCCGTGGAAGGAAATCCGACGATACTACCTTACGTGTAAGTGCGTGTGTCCTACTCCCCTCGTCGACTGGTAGGTACTCGTGTACACGACGGTCTGAATAATGGGTTGCAATCCTTACACTGCTGTGTTGATAGTATAATACCAGGTAGTGTACAACAAGGTAGTCCGCGCGCCTATCAATATCAATTTCGTAGGTTCAAGTCACACCGGTGCATGCTCAGGGGCTTTTTCTTGCATAAAATAAATTGATTAGCGGAAAGACTGGGAGCGTGAGTTAGCTACATTCAATGAAAATCGACGAGCTGTGGAAATGCTGAACCCTATTGGCGACAAAAAATAAAGGCACGTACCGGGGGGGAGAAGGGTAGACACCTGTGACCACGGCTTGTCCAAAAGGTCGTCACGGGTAAAACCTTTTGCGAGTTAGGATGGAACGTGAAAGTGATGACTAAAAACTGAAATAAAAATGCGGTCCCGTTTGGGGCGAACAAATTAAAATTCGAGTCGTGTGCCCCCTAGGGTGTTCATGCAAGTACTCCAACTGCTTGTGAGTAGTGCACTTTGCTACTGCTACTGCTGGTACTGCTGTCAAGTATACCAGGTATACAGGAAGGAGTAAACCGGGTAGTACTCTAGTCTCTAGACTCTCAGGTATAGGCTCTAGAGGAAAAGGGCTGCCTGATGGCTGCGGTATGATACGCCTGACCCCCTCGCAAACCATCGTCGTATTTTATACTTCTACAGAGTGCCAGACAAACAGAACCCGTGCCAACGACTACGAGCGTAAATCCGAGAAATCTGAAAACTCTGTACATACGCACAAGCATAACGGGATCTTGCATGCGTGTTCGCCTGTCTGGGTTATTTAATGCGAGACCACAGAAAGACCGCCAACACTTCAGTTTTATACTTGTACCAGATATTGTATTGGTTCCGACATTTCAACAGCATCCAGGATGCCTGCTGTCTGCCGCCTTCTGCCTGCTGCTCGTCTGTCTGCTCCCCATATGGCTACGCACAACAGTCATATGCCATCTTTGGCAGAAATCGGTGTCGCTACGTCGTTAATATGTTCAATTCATCGGTGGCCAGTGGAGCCGCATAGCGATTGTCCAAGCCAGGAGCTAGGAGTCAGGGATCGAAAAAAAATGTCGCCGTGCTTTGAGATGGTTCCAAAAAAGGTCAAGAATTTGGGATAATAATAGATGCCACCCACGGCTAGGTTTGCAGGCTTCAACGCGAAACGCGTGCAATATCATGTCGTTTCGTGGATAAAGGATGCTGTAAACGTAGTCTCAAGAGCATTGGACTGTTGCAGTCGCTGCAATCGTTGCTGCAATACCTACTCTCGAGCTCTAGGTACGCGGCAGTAGCTCAACAACAGCAGCAGAGCGGAGCTCTAAGTTGAGGGGTTGCGACGTTACGACCTACTGCAATTCCCACTCCCATCTACATGAGACACCAGAGCTCCCCAAATTGAATAGTCTTTCACACGAGTCCCATAAAGGCACAAGCAGTCAGTTGGAACAACACAAACAAGGCTTCGATTTTGTCAACGAGGATAGAGAACAGAACATAAACGCCAGAGCAGTGCAACCTATATGGCACACACGATATTCTCACCGAGTTAGCTTGGATACATATCGTCGGAGCAACCCCAGCTTGCCGAAACTTTGTACAGACTTCGTAGGGCTTTTTATTTTTGGACCACTTGTCGGGTGTTCCATTGTTTCGCTGGTGCTTTTACTGTGAGGGAACAGGGAGATGTGGGCGCCCCTGCTCCTCGTTCCTCGTCCTTCATCAGGCAGTTCTGTTTGGTTTCCACCCGGGAAGACTAGCAACATGAGGGCCACCGTATGCCAGGTTGTACGGAAAATCCGCCCGCAGGGCGTGAGGTGAGTTTATGTGGCTGTCCATGAGCTTGTTTGATCGATAGCAGGGGCGGACGCGAACGCTAATATTGCCTTTTGTGCTCCTTGGCCCTACACTTCGCGCATAGACGGTCGGCCACGGAATTGCTTGCATCGTGGCAAGTCTAGGCCGGCCAAGTACTCAGTGCCGGCACTGCGTACTGGCATCGCGTGCTGTGCTTCGCACTTGCTGATTGTAGCTATGCGTAGTTGTGTACGGTATCAACTAAAGCTGTCTCAATGACTCCAGTGCCGGTTTCTTCTCGTTCCTGATACACTGGTACCTGGTACGTAGTACCTGGTAGATAATACTGGTACGTAAAAAAGGGCGTGTTTTCCTCGGCGACAAGTATCCGTCCTATTAATAGATGCTGGGGCCTCTTGACTCGTAGCCTCTCCACAACGGCTGTCTCTTGTATCAGTCTGTCAGCTAGGAGCGCTAGCCAAGCGAACCATCGAGTGAAACGCTGAGGAGGCCACGTCGCGTGTACAGAGAAAATGAATTGCAGCGGAACGCGCCGCCGTTGTTATGCACCCGCAGTAAGAGCTACTAAGAGCTACTACAAGGATCAACGCAAAACTATTGATAGTTTATTTTTCAGTCGCTGGTGGACGTGCGTGTCATGCCTACGAGGTGCGTGCTCTGCTGCTTCTCGAGCAGCAGCTTTTTGCGCCTGTTGTGCCCGTGGAGCAGAAGTAGAAGGCGTAAATGCACAGCTGAAGCTGGACTTTGCTGTATGTGTGCGGCACAGCAGTATGCAGATAACCCAAACAAGCAGGTTGATGCGAGTGTCAACCCCCACCGAGGATGTCCAGCTCGTCGAGTTGGCCTTCGCTGCTGCTGCTGGTAAACTCTGAGGAATGACGAGGGTTTGTTCTCTCTGTAAAGCTTCATGAACAACTGCAGCTCTCGCGCGAAATGAGGGCTGTTGCACTATTAATAGTCTGAAGGACGTCCACAATCCCGCGATCATGTATCATGCTCTCTGAAGCCTCTCAGACTTGAATGCATGTATCCCTTTCTCGCAAGTGCCGCATAGACGTCCACAGTCTCCACGCCCCCACTGCCAACATCGGAACATGGCGTACCCGCAACTCACCCGATGCGCAGTACGAGTATACCAGTACGGTTACTACAGTACGTACTGCCGTAGACGTCATCGCCATCAAAAGTGGTATACCGATCCATGTCCTGATGATCCAATAAACCAGTCATTATCACAGTTGATGTCACACATTCGCGATCAAACCGTAACATAGAAGCCCTTTTGCTGGTGGTGTTGGAAAGCAGCGTGGCCGCTCGTGGGATGGCGACGGAGAAGCAGATCATGATGCGCATCAACGCCACCAAGAACATTTCGAAGATCACCCAGTCCATGAAGATGGTGTCGGCGGCCAAGCTCCGCGGAGACCAGGCACGGCTCGCCCAGGCGCAGCCTTTCAACGTAAGTTATTGCTTTCGATACATTGTCATGATCATGTCTTGGCATAGTGTGCCGTGTTAGCCCCAGCAGAGTATGACGTTTAGAACATGAAGCAGTCCAGTCAAATTGCGTGATGGCTTGGTCGTTGATACCGACGAAGGTTTTTCAATCAGATTGGAGCCGCGCGTGGAGTGTCATATACATGGTACTCGTACACGATAGGGGGGGCGAATAAACGGTATCTGGCCGAAACGGACGTGTCGCAATCTCGCAATCAGTCAGTAAACGAACAAGACCTGGCAGTCGGCACGAGGAGATCACCCAATCCAGTCCTTTGACATAAAACTATTTACAGATATCTAACTCTCGAGCGTGCTCGGTTGTTACACCCCTGGCCTCTCAGAGTTCCCACTTGGAAATTGCCTCCCTTTATTACTTGCCGGACCTTTTCGTCGGGTTTTTGTTTCCTCCATTTCTCTTGGCACTCGGTTATTTTTCCCTTGTCTCTTCGATTGTTTTTTATGCGTGCGTGTACCTAGAGCACGGCACCGCGAGCGAGCCCGGCGCCGTCGCGGGTGTCAGCGGGTGCTGGCGGGTAGAGGGGGGGTTCAAAGAAGCGCGGTCGCCCTTTTCGTGCCTAGGCGTTGCGTGTGCCTCGAGACACGAGCGATGCATGAATGGACTCTGTCTGGCCTTTAGTTGTGCTTTTGGATAGAGTATGTACTGGTACGAGTTATCAGGATCGTTCGGGACTGCAAGAAAAGCTTAAAGCGATGCTTATTTTCGCGACCAAGCTGGAGCTCAAAGAAAGACCTACGCTGTCTAAGCACCAACGTTGTCGAGCTGGCGAACGACGGTCACGGTGAGCACTAGGCCTTACTCGAGGCGGGCGACGAGGCTGACTGCGGCAGAGAGCACGGAAAGTTTTGCCCGGACCGAATCGGTGGCGAGGTGGCCGCGAGAGGGGCGGGCGGCGTACGAGGCTGAGAGAGAAGCTCTTCTGTTCAGTTTTTTCTTTCTTGACCTTTGACCGGTGCAAGGTGTTCCGATCAGGCAGAAAAGTTTTGCATGAGGGGGCGGGGTTTTTTTTTCTAGTTTCAAAATTCTCGGTTTGGTTTCCATTGTTTTTGCGGTGCTGCTGTGCCGTGCTGCGCTTT
>JBBMHQ010077276.1:1742-12101 GCA_037834295.1 Postelsia palmaeformis
GATTGGAAGGGACTAAAGCGAGAAGCGAGCAGTTCATTAGGGGCGAGGATGGCACGCTCGTACGGGATAAGGTGCGAACGCTTGAACGATGGTCGGGATTTTTCCACAAACTCTTGAACACGAAATCGCTGAACCTCGACCCCACGATGATCGACCTCATGCCATCACGACCGCTTAATCTGTTGCTTGAAGATGAGCCATCCATAGCCGAGACGACGGAAACACTTATAGGGATGTCAAATTGGAAAGCTTTCGGGTCAGATGGTCTCCCGGCCGAACTCCTGAAAATTGATCACCCCGCATTGGCCCAGTGCCTTCACAATATCTTTGTCAATGTATGGGCAACAGGAGACACCCCCCAGAAATGAAAAGATGCGATCCTCAAGGTCCTTCACAAAAAGAAGAACCAAACTGACTGTAGCAACTGCATGCAGAGGGACTTCGCTTGTTGCCCACGCAGGCAAAGTTTTGTTGAAAGTCGTCGCGCCCCGCCTCAGCAACTACTGCGAGACAGAGGAATTACTCCCTGAGGAACAGTGCGGCTTCTGCCCCGTACGATCAACGATTGACATAATGTTTGTCGTGAGCCAGTCGCAAGAACTCGAACGACAAAGGAAAATCCCCCTGTACGTGTGCTTCATCGATCTGCAGAAAGCGTACCACTCTGTCGGCCAAGAGCTGATATGGGAGGTACTCAAACGCTTTGACGTACCAGCCAAGATGGCATGCGGGCTCGCGTGTGTACTGATGCGGGCGAGCACTCGGATTTGTTTGATGTCACGCAGGGGCTGCGGCAAGGCTGTATGCTATCACCGTTACTGATCAATGTGTTCTTCGCTGCTGTGTTACATGGTGTACTGGTACGCCTCAGTCATGACGAAGCCATCGTAAGGAATTTGGTCCAACCCAGTGATGCCGGAGTAATTCAAACGGAGGAGCAAGTTCCGTTGGCGTGCATGCGAAGGGCTGTATGGGGCATGTTGTACGCCGATGACGCAGGAATTGTCTCGAAGTCGACTGAAGGGCTCGCACAAGTGATGACAGTAATCGTGACTGCCTGCGAAGCAGCAGGCCTCACGGTATCGGAAAAGAAGACATATATGATACTTCCGCAAACACCGGACCAGACAACCCTCGCCCCACCACTCGCCATCAAAGCAGTAGGCCAGAGGTAAAGGAAGACGGCGCATTTCTTGTAGCTGGGCGGTATTATCCACGGAAACGCTGACCTCTCGTTCAAAAACGACCGACAGTTCCGTTTCATGCGAGCATGCCTCAAACGGTTCGGCCTGGAGTTTAATGACAAGCCGACCGCCCCCCTTAGCCTGAATGTCAGAATGCTGAAGGCCGAGGTGTGTGACGTGGACCCTCAGGACGGAACACTTTTTCAAGCTTCGAACGTCTCGCCTCCAAGTCCTGTTGCGAGTCATTGGCTTCTAGCGCCGTTTTCGTACTGACCATGCCACCCTCTCTTACGCGAAGGCCCTCAAGATGACGCGTTGCGAGAGCATTGAAACGCCCATCCGTAAACAACGTTTTTCTTTGCGGGGGACGTGGCACGGCAAAGCAAAGAGGATAACCAAGCCGGATGATGTTCGGGACGATGGCTGGTGGGGAGAACCCGAGACCTGGCGGACAGTTTGAGACTTGGCATAGATGCATAGTCGAAGACCTCAGGGAGTTCCGAGCCACTGAAAGGTCAATGGAACTTGCCCCCCTGGTGTTTGGAGTTGGGACCGCGCTGTGGTCCACTGCAGCAAGAAAGACCAGGATGTGGTACCGGAGGATGTTTGAAGCAGCCGAACGATTCATGGTGAGGTGGCACGAGACTGAGGCTGATATGAGTATGCAGCACCGCGCATACGCCGTGTGTGGCGTTCAAGGGAATGGTGGGGGGGGGGGGGCATGAGGAAGGGCGGAAAACCCGACTAAGGAAATGCGAAGAGGGGGGGGAACAGGAGAAGTGTAAGGAAAACTGCGGTGGACGAAAGTAGGAAGGAGATGGCAGACAGGGTAGCAAAGCACCAGGCCGACTAGGAAGTATAACCTTACTGCTGTACTACTCGTGCCACCAATTGGTGCAGCTTGTTCGAGCGTGGCCCTTTCTGGTTTTCTCTCCTTTTCAGTCTTCAACAATATATATGTTTGTTCAACTTTCTTCCTTTTTTACATGCGCTGATTCTCTGTGATTTTCAATTTATTCCTTTTTTCCTTGTTACGATCGATAAGTATCGCAGGAGTCGTGTGGCGTGAGAGGATGACGAGCCTACTTTGCTTGTTTCGTGCTGCCTGACGCCAAGGGGCTGGGCGGGGTTGACGAACGCAGGGCGGAGACGGCAGTCAGGGTACATAGCAAGGTACCAGGCGGACTATTAATAGCCGGGAGAACCTGGATGTGCCCCTCGTACGACAACCCTCTGCCGCTACCCGGAGGGCGGTGCTTCGTGCTTTTTATTATCTTCGACTGGTTCTTCGTCCTACTCTGCTGATAAGTATCAAGAGGGGTGTTTTTTTCTCCCATCCTCTTTTTTTCCAGATTGTCTTTTTTTCTTTTTGAGGTGCTTGTCACATGGCCTGCGGCCGGGGGGGGGGGCACGACAGTTTGTTTCTTCTATTGTTGAGTTTCCTTGCATACGTGGCAACGAAGTATCTCTGTGGCGAAGCTTTGTAACTACAGAAATTGTATCTCTTCGAGGATTAAAGAATGGGCATGGACACTGGTTGTGCTGGGTGTCGACGGGAAGACAGAAATGTCTAATGTGAAGGATACACACATTTCGATACGTACTTCGAAAAGTGATTACGGTACGTTAAAAGAAACATATATGGTATTAACGCCTCCCAGGGGGATAAGGGACACGATACAGGACTGCCGCATACCCGAGTTTTACGCAGTACAATATGAGCTTGTGCGCATAACACCTTCAGAAGTACCGGGTGTATTTTCCTGTTATCTATACAGCAACCGCAATAAGACGAGCACTACTACTACGATCGGAAATGGGAAAGTAAGGCTGGGAATAACAGTGGCAAATAAACTCCAGGAATCGTTTCACAAGAATTACTAGTGGGCCACGCGCCTCCCTTCTCAAAAAAGGTAAGAAACTCGGCCTGAGACGTACTTTTACTTGATGTTTCTCTTCATGTATCCTCCTTATTCTGCCGTATGCCGATCCCGGTACACTCCTGGTGCTATATTCACCCGCGTAAAAGTATACCTGGTATATTTTGCTGTTTTCAAATACATTCGATCCACATTACATATGTCTAGCATTATACATACACGCGCAATATTGTTTTTACAGTGGACCATATTAAATAGGACTCACGGTGCACACATAAACCAATATATATATCATTTTTGCGCTACCTATGGTCCCCCATAATGGTAGGAGTACAAAGTACTCCCTTGAGGAAAGCGAGAGCAATACGAATGGAGTACTGACCTCGAAATGAGGCATATGATTCGGAATTCGTTATTGCATTGATATGAGCGCATTAGGCACCCATTCTCATTGAATAATTTCATCCCGGGCTAGCTTTCCTGTTTCTTAGTGAGTGCTTTGTACCTTCGTGTATCAAGGACAGATACTACTGTATCAAGAGCACGATACATGGATAGCGGTGTCATGGTATGTATATACTGCAAGGTACCCGGTGTGGGGTGGAGGGGGAATGCCAGTACAGAGAGGGCAATATGGGGGGAGAACTTGCTAGCTACTGGGCAGCTAGTCGCGCAGTCTTCTGCGCGTTCGAACATAGGCATAGCAGTAGATACCGAGCCAATTTTTGGAACACCGTAAGTCGGGCGACGCTCCCTTTGGAAAAATCTGGGGGAAGAGGACTTGACCCTAACAGCATCAGCTATCATTGCAGTAGGTGCTATACAACAGCGGGGAGCTGGAGAGGAATAAAAGAGCGTACACGCTGTGGCCGTATCAATACCGGGCTGCTCGTTTTGGGCCGACGATGGCTCTGCATCGGGCATGGGGGGTGATACAGCGAGTGGCGTTGGGTGATTAGTTCAAAGCCTTGCGACTGTCGTGACAGGGATATGAGGAGGACAATGCGGCACGAAACAACCGTTATGATCAGCCGCGCATCGGGTCTATTAGTATAGGCAGATGGTAACTTTGAACAGGCCTTTTGAGCGCATACTATGGGGGCAGGGACGATCTTCGGTGTTGCAGAGCCTATAATCTCGAGTACAGGGCCATTCACAAGGTTCCGGGAACACCCGGTGCCCAATAAACACCACCAAGTAAACCAAAGAAAGTCAAAGCCAAGCGATCTGCGATACCCGTGCCATCGACCCCCACCCCCTTGAGCCCTGTTTTGCCCGTCGTTCCCCTTCTCGCATCTGATGTTTCGTCGATTCCTCACTCTGGCTGTCCGATAGCATCGATCCACTTTCTGCGTGGCCCGATCCTCTATGCACAAGGACAGCGGGTGAGCTGGACTCAGAGATCTGACGAGCGCGAATGCATTCTGGGGTCCGAGATAGCACCCTGCTGTATCATGGTGAACTCAGGCTGATCGAAGTACATTGCAGGAGAGCGGAGTGTGCCAAAGGTTCGCAGGAGATCGGAGCGCGACGAACCTATACAGGAGATTGAAGTGTGCCAAGCGTTTGCAGGAGATCGGAGTGTTTTCGCAAAGCTGTGAAAATTATGTCCTTGTGTGAATTCTTCACTTTGAACAATCATTCTACCGGGCGACATCCAGCCCAACCAGTGTCCGCGCCTGTTCTTGGATGGTAGACGTATATATATATGCAAGTAATGTGATCACGAAACTACGCCACAGAAATACAACAATGTAACGAAACGGGTAGCCACGGTAGCCGGTACACCGCCATGCCATCACACTAGGTTTGGCAGCACACACTTCTCATGAACGAGAGTAAAACAAAGAAAATCGGACAAACGAAAGCAACAACAAAAAACAACAAAAAAACCCGAAAAAAACGAAAAAGAAGTTGGAAAAGGGAAGGGGAAAATAGAGGATAAAACGTGTAATAATACCATGGGTTCTCTGTACCTTGTATACATATTTTTTATAGTATGTGCATATTATATTGCAAAACACTTAAACCAAGACAATAGTACTGAAATGATTACTGCAGTAGTGTTTTTTTGCATCTTCTTGTGTTCGTCACGAATACCTCGTGGGGCTCTGGTATCTACCAGGCGTTGCAGTTTGATGACTGTAGTTCTCGTTTTGACTTCGAATTGCAGTACGTACGCCCTTTCCTTAGCCTGTGAGACCGTAAACGAATACGGATTGTCCTTGTACCCGGGTTCACTCGGGTACTCGTAGAACCTGTTGGACTTCGTCTGAAAACCTAGGTTACTCGCGACGGGTTCGGATTCCATATTGAGAAATATCCGAAAACCCGTTTTTGGCGGGTGCTCGCCGAGGCACGCCTCCAAAGGATACTGATGATACTCGGTAAAGAACGAACGCTTTGCATTACAGTGTTCATGCTAACTGCGAAGTATGTCTTCTCTACGAGTACATCATTCGGATCGTAAGAGTATACCACACAATCTCGGTTCAGGTTTGGCAGATATACCATACGATGGGACCTGGTACACGTTCATCACGCATGCTGCCGAGGAAACCAATGAAATAAGTATACTGCTGTCCACGAGCTACGATACTTCTGTATTCTCAGTCTAGGGCCGAAGATCTCCAACCTTAGGTTCTGTAGGGTACCAACAAAACTATACCCGGGGTAAGTACCTGGGGAATACCCTACAGAGAACTTCGGTAAGTTCTGTGACACATTTATCCCCATACCCGGAACTTATGTGAGTTCTGTACGACATTCATACCCGTATCCGGAACTTTTGAAAGTTCTGTACGCCCAGTTTCACCATACAAGGGGTACCGGTACAACATTTTTTTACCTGCCCAGAACTTCCGTGAATTCTGTACCCCAGTGCCACAGTACCCGGAACTTCTGTGAGTTATGTAAGGGTTTCTGTAAGTTCTATAAGACATCCGTGTCCGTACCCGGGACTTCTGTAAGCTCTAGAAGACCTTCGGCACAATACCCAGAGTAAGGGTATACCCTCGGCACAATACCCGGAGTGCCGGTACAGACCAGGACGGCATCGAGCAGCGAATATTTCGAGAGACAGGACTCTCAACCTTCGACAATCAGAAATTTTCCCTTGACATGCCCTAATTGACACTAAACTACTGGGGTTTAGTGTGGAACACTTCGGTCCTACACTTTCGACAGCGCATGTTTTGCCTTGCTTGACATGTCTCCCGACATCTTTGTTGAGGAGTGATGTTATGCAATCTGACGTCATGTCTCATCAGTGACACACTAAAAACGAAAAATGAAGGTCCATTCAAAAATCGAGCACACCAACACACACATCCGTCCAACTGCATCTAGCTGTGATCTGTGTACCCGGGGAAAGGGAATGTCGACGCTGCAGATTCTTGAGGATCTCCGTCAGACAGGGGTGGCAGCGGTTCAGTTATGACCGCGGAAGTCGTTCGTAAAAGTTGGAACGGTCGACCTTAACATGGAAACCGTGAATGACACCTATTATTACATAGTCATGTTTCGAAGGATACCTACAGAACCATACCCGGGGTATGTACCCGGGAAATGCCCTAGAAATAGGTTCTGTGATCTGTGGAACATTTACACCCGTACCTGGAACTTCTGTAAGTTTTGTACGCCCGTTCCATAATACCCGGGGTACCGGTGCAACGTTTTGATACCTGCCCGGAACTTCCATGAGTTATGTATGCCCGTGCCACCAAACCCGGAACTTCTGTGTGTTCTGTATGGGTTTTATATCCGTGCCCGGAACTTGCGTGAGTTCTGTGAGGGTTTTAAAGAGACAGCAACTTGGCCTTGACATGCCGTGGCTGACACCAAAATACCAGGTTTTAGAGTGAAACACTTTGGCCCTACACCCTTGACAACGCGTGGTTTGCCTTGCTCGATATGTCTCTCGACATTTTTTTTCAGGAGTGATGTTACGCATTCTGACGTCATGTCTCATCAGTGACACACAACAAAAACGAAATGATGAAGTCACATCGTACCGCCCAATTCGCTCAGAACCACTCGAAAACCGAGCACACCAACACACGCGTCCGTGCCACTACATCTATATATGAATACCTGTGATTTGCGTGTACCCGGGGAAAGGGAATATGAACGCTGCAGATTCTCGAGGACCTCCCTCAGACAGGGATGACAACAGTTGACCTATCACCGCGGAAGCCGTTCCCATGAAGTTGGAACCGTCCTTAACGTGAAAATCGTGAAGATAGCTTTAACACGAATTATTATCTAGAATGGTACATGCGTGGTATATACGCGGTATTATCGATATAGTGTGTCGTATTTACAGTACACCAATCGCAGTATTTCGAAAAGCTTTTCATGCACTTGTTTCCAAATAAATTCGTACCTGGTAATTTTCTTTGTTACTTCGCCTTCTTGAGGTGGATATTTACCAGGGTATTGCCCGAAACAATTAACTGTAAGTTCTGTACGCCCGTGCCACAATCGGAACTTCTGTGAGTACTGCACGCTCGTTCCACAAAGAATACCCGGGACGTTTGTCAGAAATGTGCTACACCTATACCCGTACCTTGAACTTCTGTAAGTTCTGTGCGACCTAGCCAAAATACAACGGGTATCGGTACGCCAGTATTATACCTGCGTGGAAGTTCTATAATTTAGGTACGCCCGTGCCACAATACCTAGAACTTCGGTAAGTTCTGTAAGATATTTATACCCGTACCCGGATCTACGGTGAGTTCTATACGATTTTCATACCCGTACCCGGGAAATCTGTAAGTTCTATCCGCCCAGTTTCACAATACCCGGGGTACCGGTACAACGATTATTTATATGCCTGGAACTTCTGTGAGTTCTCTACGCCCGGGTCACAATACCCGCAACTTCTGTGAGTGCTCTAAGATCTTATACCCGTACCCGGAACTTCTCTAAGTTCTGTAAGACATCCATACCCTGACTCCAAATCCACAAACCCTGCAGAACCTAACCTTGAAAGATTCTATTAACCTTTCTAACCTGCGGTAGATTTTCGAAGATGATATCAAGAGAACAGACACACAAAGATTGGCACTGGTTTTCGGGCTTCGATTTATTGTTGGAATAATATTTACCATCCGACAGTGTGCAGTATGAGCTTCAACATTGCTCACTCATAACATTTCCGAAAGAAGAAAACCACGGAAACTAAGGAAGCCTATATATGCGCAAAATCTAACATCCTTCTATTTGTCTACTTCCCGCCCAGATGTATCCACAATACTCCATTTATTCGTTGTCTTTGCTCCCTCCTTCTTCCCAATATGCACTGGTCACGTTCTATTATCAAGTTTTAAGCCGCATCCAAACTCCATCCCCACGATTCATCCGTGCCTTAATAGTGCCGGCGTCCCAGGTGGCTTGGTAGATAGTCCGCGCCCCCATCAAGATCAATTTCGTGGGTTCAAGTCCCACCGAGTGCATTCTCAGGGCCTTTTTCTTGCATAAAAGATTTTGATTAACGGAAAGCGCGAGAGCGTGAGTCAGCTCCATTCAATGAAAATCGACAAGCAGAGGGAACGCTGAACCCTCTCTATGTGCGCGATGAAAAAAGGCACGTACCGGGAGAAGAAGGGTGGACACCTGTGACTACGGCTTGCCCAGAAGGTCGTCGAGGGTAAAACCTCCCACGAGAGCTAGGCTGGAGAGTTAGAGTGATGATTGAAAAAAACAATACAACAAAAAAAGAATGCGGGTTGTGCCATGTATTGGTTCCGTTAGTCTCAGTCAGAGTTGGCAGTGGTTAGTATCCATTTCATCCGTGGTCTGTACAGTGTATCGCCTATGTCATTGAGCGTGGATTCTGGAACAGAAATCTCACGACACGGGTGAGTCTGCGATGTTTGCATATATACACGAACAAGCAGATACAATACAAAAAGCGAGGGAATGAATCCAGACCGCCCAACAAGGGAAACCGCAAATCGGCGCGCATCGACGAAGGAACGAAGGACTGAAGTCTTCCCGCGATGAAAAGTCAAGGCGTAGACACTTCTACTAGCTGGAATGCGAATATAAAACCTGCTACGTATGTGACCAAGGACCCGAAGTGAGGCTATTTTTACGTTGGAGGGATGGAGAATAAAGAGAGAATAATTAAAATGGAATGAAAACCCGTGATACATCTATGTCGCACATGCATAACTACGAAATGAAAGTACGAAGTGCTTGTATAAGGTTTAGTGGAATGGAACGCGTATGAGGAAGCACTGCAAATTTAATGGACGCCCAGTGGTTAGAAGATCGGTTTGGTTTGAAGAACACACTGCTGAAACGACCCGCTTCAGCAGACCCCGTCCCGCGTGTACCAGTTAGGTATTATCTGAATGCTGGATTGTACGAAATCGAACCTGGCCAGCAGGCCAACAAAGCATGTCTGTACAGCTACGAGTGTGAAATGTCTTTATATATATACTCCGTATGATTTAATATTTAGACGGAGTATATATTATTAATAATATCGTACGGTCGTATGGTGATGTCCTCACTACAAGAGCAGTACTATCAATAGTAGCTCAAACCCTGCTAATCCAGTCTGTATACATAATCACGAAACAGGCTGTAACAAAAGTTCTTCTCCAAGGATTGGAGGAAACGAACAAGTAAACTGCAAAATAGTGCAGTGGTGCGTATTGGATATGACGTCATGAACGTACCCATGCTTTTGTGGATGTACACCCATAAGAACAAAAATGAGAAGGACAAAGGAAAAAACTACAAATTTGCGGTGTGTGTGAACATAAAGAGTGCTGAAATGATCATGAAGTGCTGAAGTGTCGAATCATGGACTACGTGTAAGCCAACCAATTTCGACGCGGTTTGGGTATCTGGTACCGTTCCCAATGCCGACTGGGCTTTGGGCAGTGATCTGTTGTACATGTATGTACCTAAGTATCACGCCCTTCTCGCACTGGAAGTGCAGTCATCAAGGACGAACATGCGAAACGCCTGAACTACAAAAGAAGAGGTTCCCTGAAGGGCCAAAATAAATCGTCTAGGCGCGTGAACTTACCAACGTGAGCGCGTAGTTGGTTTTTTGCTGAGCGTACCACGCATCCCTGTTTTTAGTGTCCAGTTCCGGGGCATCCCACAACAGAGATGCACCAGAAGTTCCTGAGCCCCTCACATGAGGACCTCAGTATATCACCAGATACAATACTAGGAAGAATTTCGTGCATGCCACCCGACCGGTAATTGTATGCGCTAGTCCTAAGAAAAACAGACGAGTACAATTCTCGTTCTTACTGGTAGTTCCTCATATG
>JBBMHQ010077287.1:0-12101 GCA_037834295.1 Postelsia palmaeformis
ACCTGTGACCACGGTTTGTCCAGAAGGGCGTCGAGGGTAACACCTCCTACGAACTTGGCTGGAAGGGGAGAGTGATGGTTAAAAAAAAAAAAAAAAAATGGTAAGAAGGCATCAGCTTTAATTTATCACGAGAAGACTCAACGACTTTGCAGAGGTTCTGAGCAATAATTTCCTATTCGCGACACAAAGCAAGCCTTACCAAACTCGTATCAGTGAATTTCTCACCAGCTGGGAGGGCTCTGTATCGAGTATCAGGTATATATACTTCTTATACTGGGCGAGTGCTTTCAAGTATTTCGGGATTCAATGCTCTCGTAGGTAGATACTGTTTGGAATTTCAGTAATTCAGAAGTGAATACTTTAGATACTCAGTACTTTTTTTTTTACATCAAGTATTTTGGGGTCCAATACTCTAGATACTGCTCGTACTTGGAGTCGGGTATGGATAAAATGTAGACGCTACTTGTATTCGCAGCATTTTATTTCTGGGTGCGATGCTCTGGAAAACTGCTGTACTCCGAGCAGTTTGGGGTTCGATATTTGAAACACTTTCCGTACTCACCTTTGAGGTATCGCACAATCTTGCACTGCTTGTACTTTAAATACTCACCGAGGATATTTGGGCATTTCGTACTGCCCATACTTCAATACTCGGAGTATTTTAGGTTTCATATTCCGAGGTACGATTAATACTCGGAGTATTTCAGGGCGCCATACTCCAAGGTACTCCGGGTTGGAGTAATACTCGGAGTATTTTACTCAGATGATGATGAAGTATTTACGTATAGGTATAATATTCGCGATACTCGGAATACTACGAGTAGCTGAGATGCTGCACTCCGGGGGACGCTTGCACTAGATTACAAGTACAGTAGTAGTGCTCATACTCCCAGTGCTCGGAGTATATGGGCCTTCAGTACTGTTTTTTTCATCAAGCACTGCGAGTATTCAGGCCACCAGTACTCTAATACTCGTATCGTACTCCGAGAACAAAAATATCTCGATACTCCGGGTACACTCGAAGAATAGGATATGCTCGGAGCATCTGTGACATATTCCACTATATATACTACTTCAGAATTGTTGCTCGTGCCTGTCCTGTGACAGCGCACTATTTGTTCGGCGACAAGAAAATCGTATCTTAGGCTGTTGGGTACGTTGTTTGTGTCTCCTTACGTTTGGTTACAGTGTTTTTTTTAATGGCGCACCAGTGCGCCGGTTCTCGGAAGGATCCCAGGGCGCCTTCAATAACTCCCACCTTTTTTAGCATATCATGAGACGTATCAAAAAAAAATTACTGAAAGAACGATCTACAATCCTTCCCGAAGGTAAAAGTGATAAACAGGCCAGGGCGGCGGGATTTTGAACTTCTTTATTTTGTTTTGACCAAAGTTGGAATGACTTGGTATATATAATAATAGGTCATCCTCATTGGTTTTGACGTTTCTACCGTGTTTGTTTTGCTCTGGTGGGTTGTGGTGTACGGAACTTCTTGCTGAGTGTCGCATGTGGGTAGCGGGATGTCGGGAAACTTCTTCTGGTTCATGTACTGTGTACGGCCCCTGGTGGTTCTTGAAAGATACTAGGAGCGGACCCACACCACACACAGGCACGCATACCCCATTCGGTCAATCCCCACAACAAAGGTCCAGCTAGCTCTCTGTTCAGACATGACCACCCGACGTCTCTCAAGCACTGCTGTGCTGATCTCAGCTCTCAGCACCACCACCACAGCCTTCCTGACCCCCTCAGCATCGCTGTCCCACAGCGTGTTTGTTCCGTTTCCGGGCATCACTTTTTTTTCCTCTTCCTCCGCTTCTCCTTCGTCTCCGTCCCGCTCCCTCGGTATTCCTGCGGCTTCATCGGCTATGACAGCCTCATACGGGATTTCGACCGAGATCCCGATAGAAAGAAATGTGGCCGTCACCTCCACCACGGGACCTATCCTCGAGCCTAAGGGCAACCACTACCCGTGGTACTCGATGAAGCCTCTCTCCGAAGCCGGGGAGTTCGCCAAGGCGCAGGGCTTGTACTTCAAGAAGTGCAAGGAGGCAAGCGGCGGCGCTCCCATCTACAAGATGCACCCCGGCCTGGCCTGCATCGCCATCACCGATCATGCGAGCACGAAATGGTTCATGTCACAGCCTGACACCATCCTGGACCGACAGGTGAGCGAGAGAGACTCCCAAAGAACACACACATCTCTCGTTGCACGCATGTATGTATGTGCAGAGGCGAGGAGACAAGCAGGAGAAGGTTGAGAGATGATGATAATGCGTCAAAAGACTGCAATTTATCCCTTCACAGAATTTATACTACATACAGCAGACTTACGACTAAATACTGTTGGTTTGCCAACAGCAGTAGTTGCTCGTTGAAGGTGTCTCACCCACCTCCCACGCCATCCAGTATAAAGTTGGTCATTAGACCAACTATTATAGGAAAATTTTGAAAGGGGTCTGAGAACTGGCTCTTTTTGATGAAAACCAGCGATTTACTCGACGGGACCGTCAAAAACACCGGTAGACTGCTCGGGATACTCCCCGTAGTTTTCCGAGAGCTTTCTCGAGCACTTCTTTCTCCGTTTTAACAGGGTCGTAGTGGGACTGGTCGTCCATATTTTCAGTTCCGAGGACATAATGGTTTTTATCAAAAATCTGCCAAGATCCAGTATTTCTGGCTTTAGTTCTGACCAACAGCCTTATTTCTGACCCTCCGGAGAAAATTGATTGGCTGCTCCAAAAAATAGCCCACGACCCTGGAGAAACGGGAAATTGTTCCTGAAAGCTTGCGAAAACTACAGGGAACATTTTGAGGAGCTTATCGGTGTTTTGGGCTTTCCCGCCGAGTTAACGCGAATATTCGGCCTAAAAACTCAGTTCTGGGAGCTCAGAAAAATTTTCCCATAACCGTTGGTCTTGAGAGACACAAATTATATTTGATGTGTACCTTTGGCAACAAAAAATTGGCGCATGTCGAATAAATTGTAGAAGCTATAAAGGCTGTCCCTTCCATGAAAACGCATCAAAATGATCAATTAAACCACGTACCTGGTGTGAAAAATATGTTGTTCTGCTGTACATCAGCTTGGCATAAAAATCCCACGTGTATCAAGACAACTTGCTACTTCCAGTGATGCGGAAACAGTCGCAGTAACCACGACCGCACTCGGTGCACGGCGCCATGTCTGTAAGTTCGTTTTTTTTTTTCAAGAATAGCTTCAAATCACGGGAGGGGGTGTTTCACAAATAAATGCGTGACATGGTTGACATACACTTAGTCAGGCCCTAGGGCAATCGGTGCGAGTTAGGTACTTTCAGCACTGCAGCAGTGCAGGGTTTTTTTATTCGAGTTTTGGATATTACAGCAGCAGTGGACAATTATAGTGAAAAGGAAAATGTACTGCAGATAAGAAGGGTCAAAACACATATTTTTGTCTGCACCACAAGTCCTTTTTACTCTATGGTCCCCCGAAATTGTACGTTTTTTTCCATCTAAAACTCGCGAATGTGCCCTAATCTGGTGTGGGTGTGTTGTTCATACTAATAATTGAAGACAGATTCAATCGTTCCTTATATCCGTTGACCTGGTGCCACGTACCTGGCAGATATTTCTGCCTGAGAACGATATATTAACCCGTCTAGGACTGCAGCCCCCCTCGTCTTCAGGACAAACTACTGCTATCAATAATAATAGTCGAATAACGAGTATTTCGTCCCGAAAACAGGACGGCAGTTACTGTAATGTAAGGGCCTGTCTTATCGAGATATTTTCTTCATGATATTTTGATATAAAAAATAAAGTGCAGTTGCTCTATTAATAGTATGAACTTCGCCTCTAGGCCCTATCAAGGAATAGCGTATCTGAAACAAATCAGGAAGAACACACAAAGGCCAACGAACACCGACAACCAACGAGGCAAGCGACGGCCCGCGTCCTCCCCGGGGTGCCGCGGTCAGCGGCCGATCGTTTCTTGCGGCAACGCAGAAGAGAATATCACCCTTCTTTGGACGTCTTAAGTGGCTGGCGCCTCCCCGAGGCCCCACGCAGGCAACAGCGACGGGAATAGGGTGATTGACTTTATGAGTGAAGTCGTGACCTGGTCGATGCTCGTGTGGTTCGCGAGGCAGAGAGGGATGAACAACTGGGTTCGTGACGGCCTTGTAATTTAGTCTTCACATCATCACTTGTTGAGGTAAGTAAGTCTCGAGGTTTGTGTGTCGGTATCACCGGTGCACCCCTGCCCCTTCCCCAGCCCTCTCGGCAGCCACCGTTCTTCGAGGCTTGAAGCAGATTTAAGGCGTATATATACCCAGGGCCAAGCTTAGGCCTACACTCTTCTGTTTGACAACCGACAACGCTTTTTCGAAGAGTATCACCAACAAACAAAAGGGGAACTGGAAAACAATGACGCACACTCAAAGAGGTTATACTAACAATATCCATCGGGCCTGGATACTTGTCAAAATGTTTACTGAAGGACAGCCTTCTCCATTTTGAAAGACTTTTATGATGATCGCGGTCGGGATTATTTGTATCCCTGGACAGGTTTGTCTTTTGGGCAGGTACTCGTCAGTACTCACCTTTGTATGTGTGTTGTTTGCGTACAGACAGAAAATATCGGTTCCATTCATTTCGTGCACAATGAAACCGAGAGTAAGGATCGTGCCTCCCTGGGGAAAACCCTGTTGTTATATCAGTCGATACCCCTTCCAAGTACTAGAAATAAGATCGCGAAACCTGACCCCCAAGGTAATTACCGGATTTCTTAGCCTGCATTCAATGCAGTACCATAACCGTATAATGATGTATTAATATTGTCTCTCGACCAACGTTTTACCAAGAACAACTGAAAGAGCAACATTTGCGCTTCCCCCTACCAATCACACCTCCCAAAGTGACGACATAATCAAACAATGTTGTTCCTCTTCACGAAATCACTGGGACACTCAACAAACCAACCTCTAAAAATTGTGTTTAACAAATCGAACTGTTTGTTGGCCGTCCTTGAACGTGGAAGGTCTGAACTTGTCAACCCGCCCCGTCATAAACTTTGCACATGTGTTTATCCCCTACTGCTGTGTTTCGTTTCAGGATGGAGCGTATTTTGGACCGTTGAAATGCTCCAAGGACTACATAGGCGACTCGCTCCCGCCTCTGATCACGAATATGAAAGAGTCCCACTCGGAGGTTCGCGCCTACATGATCGACGTCATGAGAGAGAGGGTTGGAGGCACGCAGAAGGCGTTCACACACGCCTCGGATAACTTCTACGAGCACCTCAAGGAGAACGGTGAGAACATCGGCGCAGAGGCGTAAAATCGGTGGAGTCGCGTACTCGTTATCATGCACGCATGGGCGTTGTCGGTTCCTCTTCGACCCTCCTCCATTTGCAATGACGGAACGGAGCATATCGATTTTTCATTCACCAGGGACGCATTTCCTCCATACAATTGTAAGGGCCGTAGGGGGTTTGGCGAGTGATAAGAAGGGTGGCGTGCATCCTACGTAAAACAACTTTTATGCGGACTTTAGCACCTCGTGAGTATACGTTCCGGGGAATCGGTGACAACGTCGACCGCCTTGGTTATTATTTCGGTGTGGCATATACCAGAGGCAGTATAGGATATAGGGAACTCCGTCGAGGGTGGCCGCCCACCTGTACGCTATTAATATGATGCGGCCATCAACTTTGTGCGTGGCTAAGCCTCTAGCCGCTCACACCATATGGTATAAGCTGACACTGAGATTTCTTTTCACCAAAAAAACGAGGGAATATAATTACCCTGGATGTTCACTGCGGATCATGCAGTCATGAAAGTGTTTCACAGACCATTGTTACCAACCGACGCGAGTTAAGTAACCGTACACTAGTTTTGGATGCACATTATCAAACACTCCGCACCTGGGACAGCATATTTGTGCTTGATGCCTTTCACGATTGATGAGGGTTTCTCACTATCAACTTGTAAACGATAAGACATACCTTATCATAGGGGCACTGTTTATGTTTGGCACAGCTGTTCGTTGTCTGCCTGAGAGGCAGGGGGAATGTGCACCTGGCTGCTCTACTTGTCTTCCTCCCAGTGGAGGTATGGATGGAAAAAAGTTAAAGTCGCCCGAGTGAAGAACCACAAATGAGTAAATCGGTGAACACTTAGAGGGCAGCATGCGCCTCCATTATTCATACTGATACTAGCTGTATAGGCGCGCGAAGGGGGTGTGCATCGTTATATACAAGCGATGTTTCCTTTCGCCCGACCAGTATTACTCCCACTTTAGCTACTGGGCGATTAGTGAACTTAGTTCGTCGTTGTACAGACGGAATAAAAGCGATTTAATCGCTGTTACCTATTACCGCCGCATTTATCCCTCTTCCCCTCTGTGTACCAGACTCCAAGTCGCCCGCTTTTCTCCCGACTCCTCCCACACACACATACATCCGTTTATGTCGCCTCGTTTTCGTCTCTCACTTTTCCTTATACATCAGGCCTGGGAGACCACCCCATGGTGTACGATACCTTCCTCCGTCAGGCATATGCCATAATCCTTGAGTGGGCCCTTGGGACTGGAGAGGAGGGCGGCCAGCCGCTTCCACCTTTTGAGGACTTCGTGAACGTCAATCCTATAGACGTCAGCCTGTGAGTACTTGTGCTTTCTGCCTTGGGTTTCGATTGCGCGGTCGCTTGCTGGCTGACGCAGGTATAGAGGTTTGGCTTCATGTTCGGTTTGGCGGTATACGTGCTGCTCCAAGATGCACGAAGCGATCTATTTTGTACGTATCTTTGTCCAATGATACCTTGTTGGTCTTTGCCCTTTAGATACAGGTAAGTAAAGAACTAAATTATCGGGAGAACTGCCGAGAGAGATTGGCGTCGAGAGATCGGTAGGACAGGCATTAGTTTGGAGAGATAGACCGGTGAAAACAGGATGAAGTCGACATACATACGAAAAGAACAACGACACACCGTTAGGCTGCACAGTCGAGAGACAAGAGACGAGACAAAGGCAGGAAAAAATGGAGACAGTACAGATATAGCTACGGCTCCCACGTTCCTCCCCCTCTACCCCTTGTCTCTCTTCCACCTTTAATCTCACCCAAACCCCTCCTCCCCTTCCCATACTTCCATCCCTGTTCCTTTGCTTTCTCTTTTCCTTCACCCCCCACTCTGTCCCCATCCCCTCCATCCCCTCCTCCGCTTGACGCCTATTTTCGACACACTTGCTTGTCGCATCTGGATGGGCCAGACTGCTGGGAATAGAGATTGACACTCCCGTAGCCAGCTTCGCGGTTCAAGCCCTCCAGAAGCTGAAAGGAGGAGGGCCTACCGAGGAACAGAAGAAGTCTGTTAAGGTCCTCCTTGACTCGATTACGTCTTCCAAGGCGTGGCCGAGGTTCATGGAGGTGCTGAGGAAGAACAATGTGCGTACCTTTCAGTCTGTGGCGCGGTTATCCGGAGAAATATGAGTGCCCGAATCAGCAACATTTTTACCGTTCAATCACATGCGAGATAACATACTCAGTTCGGATTGATTTTGGAGCTGTTGTTTTGTCTTTGAAAAGTTTTTTTTAGGAGAGTCTGGTCTTTATTTTTCAACCCGTACCGAGGTTGATATACAGAGAACTCGAGCTTATGTTCGACATGTTTCCCAACCACTACAATACATTCACCGTTTCGACATGATTATCTCTCCCTTCTAACGTATCATTGCTTTAAGGTGCCCATTACCGAGCCCGAGCGATCTTTCATGTTCAACACCGGCTTCCAGTCCTCCGCCCCGATGGCAAAAAGCATGGAGTGTGCTATCGCCGCTTTGAACGACAACCCTGATTTCTTGAAGGACCTGCGGGATGAACTCGATGGGCAGGTAGGCACCTGAAGGATAAGATCAAGTGGTTGACAAATCGTTAAGGCGGTAACTTGAACTCATCAAGAGGTGCGTTAATAATCAGAAAAACTTTCGAAAGGTTTTATTAACAAATAAATAATGATTCTGAAGGAATAGGATAAATCGTCACCTATACTGATATTGGAGTGGTGTGGGGGTGTTGTTTAACCCTATCTTTGTTGTCGGCGCCCTTTCAGAGACGAAATGCTTGAAATTCGAGTGTGATCAATGTTTTATTGGGGAAGGGGACGTGCGCAGCGTGCACAATAAGCTCGGAGCTTGTGTACTGTGGATGCTCCTATGTATTGAACGTTGGAGGACTGCTCCACTGCATGGTGTAGTGTTCATTTCTCAGGTTGACTGTCTAGTCTCGTCGTTTGCCACAAACTTTTACCCCAACTTCAGCACTGCCACCGCTAACCCTGGTCATCAAAATCACGACCAACACTCCTACCACCACTAAAATCGCCTGCCGCCACCGAAAACGACGCCGCATCAACGCTGACACCGCATCCATTCCCGTCACCGTTGGCCCGGAGCAGGACTTAACCATGGCCGCCGTGGGCGACTTGAGCAGGTTCCCTCTGCTCGATAGCTTCCACTGGGAGATCCTCCGCATGTTCCCCGCGCCGCCTTTTTACTGCAAGGTAAACTCTCCTCCTCGATTCCCTCACCTGAACGAACACGGCGGCTGAAAGTTTTAACGTCCGTCTGCGACGTCATTGCCCCGTTTACAACGATTTTTCAAGGAGGAAATCAGTGCTGGTTGATTCCGTTCGAATCGAAAGATTTTTTTCTTTCGCGTCTTGATTCAAAATTTATGAAGGGACGCTTCTAAACACAGGAATCGACAACTGTTGTTGCCGCTGTCCGTACCCAACATTTTTAGTTGATCCCCGCGGTGACACTGCTATCCGTGATATTAATATATTGAGTTATTCACTTAATAACTCCTGTCTTTGTGTGTTGTCCCGTGACGCCCGCAGAAAGCCAAGCAGGACCTTGTCGTTCCCACAAGCAATGGCGACCGGTACCAGGTACGCACCAGCCACAGTTTCGTCCAAGTCGGTACAGAGGGTATGCTGTAGATAGAGGGGTGGACAAGCAAAACAGCCCGGGAGAGAGTGTGATGATGGGATAGGAGCAGGGTGTGTTTGGGACATTCATCGGCCTACCGTAATACATGTTCTCCGAAGGATGTCATAAATTCCGGTACAAGCCTTTGGTACTACAGTGACTCAATGCATGGCGAGGGTAGCAGCTTTTTTGGACGACTCAGTACCTCGTGTGCGACAGGATGAAAGCAATGTGGGTGGTACTTGAGAGTGCCTGGAGCACTTGACGCCCAAAAACCTGCAGGTACCTGAATTACCTCAAGCTGAAAAAGGTCGAATACCTGACACTCGAAATGACTGAACACCGGGCCAATATCTGGAGTGCCTAAGAACGGAAACGACTGAAAATTCACGAGTACGTAGCGGCGAAAATTACTCGTGATCTACGAGTGCCTGAAGCCGAAGATTACTGAGTGCCTGATAGTATCTCGATTACCGGGAGTACCGGGAGTACCCACCGCAAAATAAGAGATAATACCGACGAGCACGTGGAGTGCCTACCACCCGGAATAATCGCCCAAGCTGCGAGCATCTGGAGTAGATAGAGCTGAAAATGCGTTCACACCGGCGAGTATTTGTAGTGCTTGAGGCTACATATAAATGAGTACCTGCTGCTGTTTGTGTGTTGGTGCTCCTGTCCAACTGTGACCATCAATAAATATATATATATATATATATATATATATATGTACATATATATACTCACCTGGTTCATCGTCACGTGTGATCACTTGCTCTTCCATTTTTTGACAGAAGCAATTAGGTCCTGCATTCGCCCGTATTCATATCTAGAGAAAATGTACTGATCAGTACCGGTCCGAGGAGTCTAAATCGCTTCTGTTGATGATTTCACAATTCATGTGCCGGGTGCTATTTCTGTGTCTTTTTGATGTTTGTGCTCGCCTGTCTGTCTGTCTGTCTATCTCGTCTGTATGTCTGTCTTGTTTGTACTCCCTCCGAGTTGCTTTTCGTCATGGGTGTGACACGACAAGAGGGAACCTCAAAATGGCGCGCGCCTTCATACCTTCTGTGTTCCCCAGATCGCCTATGTATGCGTGAGAGTTGAACGTCGTTCAATCCAACTCGACTCGTTTTTTCTATGAGTTGGCTTCGTTGTTTTTTTGCTTTTTCGCCCGCTTTGTGGGCTGGTTAGTGCATGAGTGCATCGGCTCGTCATTGTTCGCTCGTTTTGTTTCACTAACCGGAGAACCGGGGAATCGGGACAATTACGCCGCTTTTGACCTCAACAAAATGCAGGTGAGGAAGGGGGACATGCTGTTTTGCCACCAGGCCCTTGGCCAGATCGACGAGCTCAAGTTCGGCCCAGACGCTAGGCAGTTCAACCCGAGGCGCTTCGTGGGAAACGAAGATCTCAAGAAAGATGTAAGCGTCGGACGTATGTATGGGTTTCTGAGGGGACGACAGAGCTCTCAGATTTGTGTCATCACGTGGACGCTTGTAGACGTTCTAACAACACACACGTGCGACTTCGAAATGGCTTGAGAATCGATGGAATACAAGGATAGTTCCGAGCTTTTCAGCCTGTTTTTTCCCTTTTGGGGACCGGCAATATACTACTGATTCGCTATCAACTCGCGAGCTTCGCGAGTAGATATCGAAAACTCCTGAATCGGTAAAACCGGCCAGCGGTAAACGTTGGGTGGAATCCAGAAATTTATCGGAGATGTACTCATCGTATAAGGCTCCCCCCTGTGAATCAAGATATTAGTGCAGTTTTGGGGGGGGGGGCTTCTTGCTCGCAGCAGCGATCTCACAAACAACCTGCCCTGCTCCTACTGACTGAAGGATACTAGACCCTCACACACACTAGACGGCAGTCCCTCTATTTCACGACCTTGAGGTTGCTGTGATGAGCTGCAGCTGTCGGCAAGTGAAGTACAAATGTTCAGTGTAGGATTGTGTTCGGTCTAGGTTTGTGCCTTCCCATTTATCCGCCTGGTTCGAACACCGAAGTACCTCTGATCATGGTGAAGGGACATTTTCGATAGCAAGGACTGACTATCCGCAACTGTCGTGATGAAGCTCCAATAGGTCGCACCTGATATCTGGTGGCCACAAGCCAGACAAGTGTGCAAACGCAGTGGGTCAAAACAGTGCCCCGGCTTAAACTCCCGAAAAACAAATACATGGTAGAGCCTAGAGTCGCCCGAAAACCCGGGCATGGGGTATAATTACTGTCATTCATGGCCACCCGCAGTCGTACGACGATGGATCCTCGTAGCCCTACAATGCCGGGAAGGAGCTCGTTGAGTTTTTGCCGGCCAGGCAAGAATTGCTTGCAACAAGCGTGGAGCGCTGTAAGGTGTTGGGAGAGTCGCATGAAGTGTGAGCTGTATCCTGCTAAGAACCGCTCTCGAGGCGGATTTTCCAGGATGTGGGTGACATGGTCAGTGAGTCAAACTCACTCCTGATGTGGCCACGACGCTCCGAGATAAAATTGGTTTTGTTGGTTTTGTTGTTGTTGCTTTTGCTCTTATTGTGGTTCACTTCGTTGTTCCTGTTGCTGTTGCTGTTGCTATGGGTGTTTTCATAGTCGCTGTCGTCGCTATTACCGTTGTGATACTGCTGTCGTCGTCACCATGTTCGTAGCCGTTCAAGTGCTGCTTGCACCTCCAGCAAACGAACTTTCTGCCAGTCACAAACACACACCACTGCTGATGCACCTGCGGTAGCTGCGACACTGTACACGAAAAAGTAAACTTGTTCATAGCACTCTGTATCGGTCAGGTGAAAACACAGACCGGCGGGTATTAAAGGTCAAGTGCGACATGAGGCCCTCTCACAGTCGACGTTAACGGGTGCTGTTATAAAGGCACTCACACGTCTGTCTGGCTAGCTTTGCATGCAGGGCATGGAGCCGTACCCGAAGCTCAACGTATGCAGCGACGCGACAAATGCGACCATTATTTTACCGTTCATTGGTCTTCTTACACACTTTCCAGCCCACCCGCTCGTCCACCCATCCCACCACTCATTTCAAAACCCTTCCCCAATCAACCTCATCTCGATCTACTCTCATTCTTGCACCCATCAGCTGTCCCGCCATGATGTGTCCCGCCTACCTTTCCCGGGTTG
>JBBMHQ010077309.1:0-25563 GCA_037834295.1 Postelsia palmaeformis
AATATTCTGCCCGCCGTTTGTTTCCAACACATCCGCAAATGAAAGTCAAAAATTGCATTCTTGCCGATAAATTTGTTTTTGTCGCCTTCGCGGTCACCTGAACATACGAAATTCAACAATAGTTCAAATTGTATATTCGGAAAAGCACTCAAACCTACCCTCTAGACATTTTAAAGGGAAATCTCTAAAGACTGACGGGCGAGATGGTTATTGTCATCCAATTTTCCCGCGTGGAACATCCGTATTTGATATCCGTAGCGCTCAAGTTTTTATGAATGGAAAAAGCGAAAAAAGCCGAGAGCATCAGCGCCATCTTAGTATCTTAATAGGATACTTAGCACGAAAAACGTGCATGACAATTTTTGTTCGGTCGCAATAATCTTTCGTTATGGAGATTTGAATAACGTTTCTATAATGGGATTTTCTGAATATAAATATCAGGTTTAACTCAGGCCTGGCTCTTGTAAATAGTAACCGAAATACGTATGGCAACCACAGAGGTTAATAGCAAAAGCAGAAACAAACGAGGAAAAGGGCATTCATGTTTACTCCGGGGTCATTGGCTTGCATATTTAATCATGACTATTGGCAGTGGAAAGGCGTCTTGCGTAGTCCGTCGCGTTAAACATAATGCTTGTACCATTTTTTGCGACCTCTTCCTCCTTGGGCCGGGACCCTTTGAATCCATTACAGGACCTCGTAAGTCGTAATTTTGCTGCCTGCGATTGAAGCCGTGTGCGTCAGACCCCCGTACACGAGACTAAAGCGGGAGTGAACCAATGGCGTGGACAGGAAATTGCTGAGAGTTTGTACCTTTGCGATAGTCACAGGCAAACTGTCACTGGCGTGATGCTTTCCTCTCGTTCTGTGCCATCTGATAGTCCACCAATTTCGATCAACTGCAGCACGACGAAAGAAAAGGTGTAGACCTCAGTCGAGAGTGAGAGCATCGGGGTCCGCAACAGTAATCAGCTGATGACGTGGATGAAACCATCAGCAAATGCAAGCGTGTTCAACTAAGCCACGAATCATCTAAACGTTCAAACATGACTTGTCAAAATTACCGTGTACCCGAATGGATCGAACAGTGTCTAGATGTTCAAGAGTCGCCCAGTAACCCAGGAAAGGAGGGGGGTATATAATATAGAGATCATCTGTGGCTTCTACCAGGCAACCATTCACGACTGTTCACTTCACGTCGCGGATGCTTGTGCATCTCGGAAAATCTATAACACGTTGACATACTCCAGCCGATGATACTGTTGAGTCTTTTCGGGGGGCGTATTTTCAGATATTCTAAGGCTGTCGCCGCAAAAGTCTCATCTCGCTCGCTTAAGAGGGCGTTTCTGCCTACAACCTGGTGACAATCTTGGATTGAAGGTCGGGGACCATGCAATAGCTCCTGAGCTTGAAGGAGGCTTCAGGGTTGTTCCAACAGGGGAGAGGAGACTTGTCACTTCCTTTGTGACCGGTTTAAGCGAATTTATAAAATTCCATGAAGAACGGAGAAACAAGCCGAGCCTGCCAACAATGTAAAACGGAGTTATCTAGGTGGGTACCTGTCTTTGGGAAATGTTTGGTTTAGTGCTGGTTGTCCTTCGTGAAGCTGAATATTAGGAACCGGTAGCAGCTCAGACGGTCCCCACATTATTGGTGATGGAGTGCGACGGCTTCTGGTACCCTTTGTGGTCAGCTTGAGTCAGAGCGACACGTGGGAGTCCGAGGCGACCACGGGCTCGATGCATGCGGGTAAATCTACGGTTGGCCCTGGAAGCCGTCGGAAGGGGACTAGGTCTGGTGCCATGGCAAACAAACGTTCGTGGAGCTCGCTCTACCCCTCCACAAGACGCAAGAGCTCTTTGACCCCCTCTACGAGACGCAAGAAGTGTGTTGAGTGCGTGCTGGAAATTGTGTATGTTCTGTTCTGAGTGTCGCCCGACGCTTGTGTGTGTTAGACAACATCTGTGCATTGGCATGGCTTCCTCCGAAAAATGAGAAAATATACTCCGTACTACGGAAGAAGTATGCCTTACTACATGCGGGAATAGGCCTGGCCAGAGTGTGCACGACGCCTATTTCATAGTGTGCCAGGATCACCTTTGCAAGCATTCAATATCTGATACTTACTCGAGCATATCACGTGGGAGCCTGTTATTGTGGGAAACAATGAACCAATACGCACAAATGCTGCAGACAGTGGGGACATTCTAAAAAAACAAATTTGGAGACGTGGGCACGTTCTACAAGGCTCTCTACAAATGAAAGCCCGGTCTACACCTGTCTGTAGCCTTTGACTCACAAGCTTCGCTCACGATGCGGGGCCAAGAGTACTCAACTTCCTGTTCAGAAAGACGGTACGAAGCTCTTTACAGCATAACGTGGCGAGGACAGGCCTAGACTGGCGGGAACATTTGCTGGTCGCGGCAGCTGTCGTGTGCCGCCAACCGCTGGATCTATGTAGTGAACACTCATTTAGGGTCAGCTACTTTTAGTTCTCCATGATTTTCGCAAGGCGGGGAGAAGGATATTGATGTTTGTACTGACGCAGATGTCCGTCAACCCCCGCATCTGTTCACTGCCAGGGAGCGAGGCGGATATAGGGTATACGCGATATTTTTTGCTGGTGGCTACGGCGGTCAGCTTGAGCAAGTACGGCACAGCCCTAACCCTATGTAAGCAGTACGTCGGGGAAAATCTGACGTGGGAGGAACAGCACACGCGGCTCAATGCCTATCGTGAAACGTAGGTTTCAAACCTGGACGCCTCGCAGAGTTTCTGCTGCACAATCAATTCTCACATCGCCATGGAGCATTCCCACGCAACAAATGAAGCCGGACTCAAACTAGGTCTGGATAGATGTTTGCGTCAACGACGAAGAGCGGTAACCCGCTGGAAAAGTATCATCAACAGCAAGACCAGCTACATCTCTAGGATATTGGAGAAGGCCCAAACATTATTCGGATCGATATCATGCTCTGGCACAAAGGTGCAATTCACCTCAGCCTACGCGAGGTGTGCGGGTGTTAAATGACGATGCTAAATATATGAAAAAAAACTTTCAACCAAGAGGCGAAAATGAAACAGGTATGATTTTGGGGTTGATGAAAATATCAAGGGTGTAAAAAGTTACACCAGGTATATCATATACTCTGCAACACACTAAGGGGCAGTTATCACATCTATATTAAACGTCTTGGTCCAGAATATTTACCAACAACTCACCCCCACGTTCACGTGAGAGCCTTGTAGTTCACAGACACCAGAATAATCCATCACTTGTACCGAATGTAAGGTGCGATTGAAAGCGTCCATGATATCTATGATCGTGGTCCAATGAAGCTCGTATGACCCTGCTTCCGACAGCACGCATAAACCCTCCGGTCGTATGTACGGCCGTATAAGAGCCAAGGTAGAGACGGGCTTGCGCTCTGCACAATAGAAAGTACGTGACTAAGTTCGTTCGGTGACCGTGAATGTTGCACGGAAGCGCGCTGTACGCTTAATAAGTATTTCAAGTAGGGGTGATGCCTGAGAGGAATGTCAGGGGCTAAAGCGCAGGTAAAATATCCACCCCTGCCCATTTGGTGGAAATCCTGTATCACGAGTGCGAGGTCAGCCGATTAAGTTTTCCAGAGGAAGCGCTGTTGCCTCGTTCTCAAGATGATTTGCGGACATATCTTCGCTTTTTTACCACCGGCCTGGGGTCATTCGAGCCCACAGGATTCTCCTTTCGTGTCATGTACACATTTAGGACTGGAGTTGAGCATTATTTCTTGCTACCTTGGATGGTTTTAGCCAATTATGTATCAATCTGAACAATAAGCAGCTGACATATGTATCGCTTGACCGCCTCGGCCATCAACAGGGAGCGTTGAAGTAAACAAGTACATGGGTTGTTGCAGCTAAATCACCTCCAGTTGTCCGGGCGTCGTTGATAGCGAATTCCGTGTTGCCGTTCATTAAGACGATCGTGGAACCAGAATAAACGGCACCTGCACCAGGTTGTTCCATCGCGACGCGGTGCGATGAGAGAACGACGGTGAGTCAAGTATCGAACGATGGAGCGTGTAGGAGTCTGTTATGGTGAAACGTGCACATCAACCCCAAAGGCTAAAAAAAAACAATTGTTTCTCGGACTTGGGTAATGTAAGAGTTCCGGAAGCATGTAAAAGAAACGAGGCAGACTCACGATTGACTACAAATCAAAAAAATCGTACTTGAAGTGTGTTGCAGGGTAAATGCACGCCACGCAAGAAGCGTGCGATATATTTTGCTGAGTACGGGCGTGTCGACATTTTACGTAACAGTAGAACCGACTCGGAAACAGAGTTGTAAGAATATTGGTTTGATATCATTAAGTGTAAGTACTCACGCACAATGACACGAACCCGAGCGTTTTATTACCCTTGTACGCCCATTTCTTAGCCTAATGCTTGACGGTTTACAACGAAAATGCAATTCGGTCGGTTTGCACATTTTCGGGTGCGCAACATTAGCACTCGAATGGATACGCCAGAATGCCACTGCAACTATTTATGACGATTCTTTCTTGTTCCGTGTTATTCCTATGATACTGTTGGTACGTATGTACTGGCACACAAACAACCGATATCGTCGACGATACACACATGGCTTGGCGTCTTTGGCATGTTCGCTGGCAACATTGACTTCACGGATCACTTTATGGATTGTTTGTGACTGCCATTGGTGGATCCTCGGTGCTACACCGTACGCCCTCACGCCCTCCAAAATGGGCTTGACCCGGTTCATCGGTCCGGGGCTGCTCGTTAGGACATAAAGCTGTCCGCAAGTGAAGTGGCTGAAAACTCTTCATCTTATCTTGCGACTTGTGAATGTTGTCTAATTCTGACCACTGCAGCACCCCGAAGCCGACGGATGGACTTTCGGTGAGAGGAATTCTACTACAGCACTGTTGAGAAACCAACAGGCTACTGTAGATGAGACAGTAGGATTTAACACCCGACCCGACTGAAACTTCATCTCGCGGAAAGTACAAACGTTGTAACGCCACCTACAACATGCTGTTAATCGTCCACGATGGTAACCCCTCGCGGATCGACCGATGAAAACCTCTACGGGAGGTTCGCCTTCCGTAAAGCTCAAGCTCCATAGTCGATATTTTGGGGGGATACGGTGTGCAGATTGAACGAACGGCATAGGAGTAGTTTGACTATTATGATGAAAGCACAACTAGGTCCTACTTTTCAGTGATTCACTGGTGTTCCGAAGCCAATTGATATTATTGAGGACCTCCTTCTCGGAGCGTACGGCCCTGCTCAATAGGCGTGGGGCACTACTAAATCAGTATACCAGTTACATAGCTTCGACACACGATATAAAGCTTACAAACAAACAACAAAGAGACACGTGCCAAGTAGAAGCATAGTATGTCCGTGGAGGCCCCCCGGATGTTTGCTCGGGATTACGTTGATGGCAAGTTTGTGAAAACGTCAACCCTTAACATATCGCATATCTTCATGGTGCATTGGTGCATCACGCACCCACCCACGCGATCAAGCAACCCAGTGCACGGCTTGCCCCCATACGCTAGTGTGAAGCGACAACTCGAGCACGAGTTCGTTTGAATTGTGACGGCAGTAAAATTGAGTCTGCTGTCGACATAAGACGATAGAAGATATGTGAGGCAGGTATTGAGTAGAAACGGCGAAGGCAAGAGAGGAAGGGAGAGATACACGTCTGGTTTTTCCATTGCACGTGCAAGCGAAATCTGTCTGCCATTTTCCGCTTTTCTCACTTTCCGGGGCTACACAACTTCAGAGATTGTTTGCCATAAAAATTATCCCAGATATGTCCGGACAGTAGACCATTCTTGACGAACCCCAGTGGTCAACATGGATACCCCTAGCCCCGACGAGTTCGCACACCATCAAACTCCGCAGATATGTCACAGTAGTTACACTTATAAGTCGTGAAGGCACGTACGTCCAATCTGAAAGCGTTTTCCGTGACGGTACACATACACCCAAGAATGCAATATCTACCAGGGTACAGAGGTCGGCGATATATTCCACTGGCATGTGATCGCCGATCGAACACTCCTCGTCGATTAACCGCCAGGTAAATTGCCCGAGTACGTTGTATGCTATGCACCGACACGTGTGGAGAATAAATGCCTAATATGAAATTGTGAGCCTCACGCATCATTCGGTTGCTGTCCAATCTGAATAAGGCATCGATGCCCTACAATCTGCAGTACTATGATACTGCTGTCGTAGAATGTGCACATAAACACAATCCGCGCGCGCTCTCTTACCTCCGTAGTTTGCCGAGTTGTTGATGAAAACTGTCCCACCGTCGATGTCAATTATCGATGACCACGCCTCAATGGCACCTGAAGAAACAACAATCAGACGTAAATATTCGTGTGTTTAAGGCCCACAGGTACTTCGGCGGCGCAAGGCGGCGAATAGGTCGAACTAACACCGAATGTATTTCCATAATGAGCAAAACGTTCAACAGGTATTATCGACACGAACACACCTGTCACAGGCTCAGTCTAGTGAGAAAGGCCGGCATGAACAAATCAGACCACACGGCATTTCCCCTAACGCGTCTTAGTAACCACAACAAGACGCACGCCACGCACCTTGCAGGTCTTCTTGTCGGGAGTATATCTCACCATATCGCGCGAGTCACTCAGTATATCAGGGCCGATCCGTGACAATATCTAGGTTTGGTTTGGGTATTCTGTCCAAAGCGCTACGGAAATACTGCAGCTGCTTTCGTTTTCGTGTGGCTGCAAAGAGAGGAATGCCGGTCGAACGACACAAGGGACTCGAGCTAATGTTGTGCCTTTTAAAACTCAACATGTGGTATCGGTGGAAACGAGTTCTGTGGCAACTTGGTAACACTTTTATATACTACTCTTTTTGAGAAGCCTGAGCTTGACCTCCTGTACCTCTTCGGATGGAGGATCCGTGTAATCGTTGAGAGATATAATTTTGAGAGAGTTTACCGTGGAAATATCATGGTGCGTGTGGATAGGAGCGACAACTACGACCGCTGAACAGCTGAACATCAGCTACTGTTGTTCTACGAGAGGTGTCAAGGTACAGTCTGCCAATATCCTCACTAACGCGTCTCACGAATAGAGGTCACACATTTCTGCTCTTACATTTTCTGAATGATGGGGTTCTTTAACCCCAAACCGTCGAAATGCCCCTCTTGTTTCGAAAAATTGCATTATCGGATACTTGGGCCATGGGGTTAAGGGTGGGAGGACCCTGCGGGTACCCACCAAAAACAGGTACCCGCCAAATACCGGCGCCCGGACCCTACCCTACCCGCCGGGTAATACCATTTTGATGACCGGGTACCTGGACACCCGTTTTTTCGCCGGGTATCAGGTGCCCGGCCGAAATAGTTGAACTTTTGTTTTCATCGGGGCGATGATTGACGGTCTCCCCCTTAGAAGACTGGGTTGACAACTTTTCCACCCACAACGTGGCGAATATCGGAAAGTAGCAGTATGTCATCAAGATAATGATTGATCGTGCCACGCTGAATTACAATCCGCTGTATTATAGTACTGCGAAACTACGGTCGATAACATACCAACAACCGCCTGTGCTGAGCAAAAATGAATTCGTGGACGTGTAGAAAAAACAAATGAAACAAACTGTACATGGTTGCTCGCAAAGAAGCGGCTACCCACACCTACACCCTTGAACTCAGGAGGGGCCAGGGGCCAGCAGCACCGAAGCACACTCTGGCACGACTTTCCACTGCTGATACTGCCAGAGCTGGAGCCTGCAGGGTCGTCGCTTCTGCTGTCTGCATCGCTTCAGAGGATGCTTTGCACAGGCAACTTTGAAGTTTCGACACGATTCTCACAAAAGATCGCTCATCACCAGCAATTCAGTTTCCTGAGAGACTGCTCCAGGATCGCTCGCCTCTCGTTCTTTGTGCCCAGTTGGTGCCACGTGACGAAACTGACGTGTGCCGTGGGCGTTACCATGAACGCTGCATGTAGCTACTGTTTTCATAGTTAGTTGATGGCTTGTATGCTGGTGTGAGTACGTGTGTTAAAAGGATTTTGTTTGTGCAGGCGTCATGAACCGCGAATACCAATTACACGCGGGTACCCGGGTCCCCAACGACCCAATTACCCTTCAGGCTCCGATTACCCGCAGGTAACGAGTTCGTACCCTACCCGTCAAGCAGGTACGACCCGGACGGGTGTACCTGCCGGGTACTCGGGTTATTGAAATGAGGGTGCTACCTTTACGAGGATTTTTTGTCGGCCCGCAATTTGCTTTTTGCTGAAGACAGTTTTCGCGTGAGGTACGAAGCTCCTTCAGTGAGGATCCTCAAGAAAAAAATGGTGAGCCTCCATCGTAGAAGGCCTCCAGAACCCATGTTGGTTGCAGAAAACCACCCTAAGCCCAGCGGTCATGGCAGCACCAGGGACATTTCAACTTCGGACAACGTAGGGCACGATGTGGATTCGTCACTCCACGTGTAGTGTGAAACCGATATCCGAACGCGAAGAGCGAATTGAAGATCCTACCCATGGAATACAGTTGGATCGTTTCCCGACACAATGTCAACAGAGAGATAGGAATATGCATATGTGATCAGAGCGCGAGCACCAGCGGATGATCGTCATTTCGACTGCTCATAGAGCTGGGTCCGGCAAGGACTGAGTCACTCCAGCTCCTCGTACCCATGAAGTGTTAGAATGGCCCTCGACCCTACAAGTTGGATTAAATGTGAAGCTAACGAGACAAAGACAAACCTGACAAAAGGGGGAAAGAAGGCCACCAACACAATTACATAGGGGAAGAAATTCCGCGATAAGGGCACATGCATCCAATGTCTTGGAACAACATGCAGGTGCCATACGCGAGAGTTCAAGCTTTGAGATGTATACTAAGTACTCGAAGCAGGTTTAAGGTCGACAGAATCGCCCCAAGAGGCGAGTGAAAAGACCTGGATACATTACGGCTAGAAGTTGCTCACGTCTTGGCCGTTTTTGGGCTAATGTTGCCACGTGTTCGCGCACCCGACGTGAATGGGCCGAATAAGTTCAAACGCACAAACATTGGATATTGAACAAACATCGGAATGAACGCGATGACGATAATGTAGCATCTAGGGTTTCAAAGTGGTCAAACTAGCTCGCACACTCCTCTTTGGAAACGTCATAAATTTATCTTACACTGAACTTACAGCAACCCCCTTGCTCTTGCAGCACGAACTATAAAATCCCAGTAGGCACGTCAGTAAAACATCACACAACCGCAATGGCCGCACACTTACGCTGGATCACAAGCCGGTCCCTCCGCTGTTTACGAACTTTTAAAATTGTCAAGAAAAACGAAGCAAACCTGCATCCAAGACTTCGTTGACCGTTGCAGAAGCTGTGGTATCAAGAGGAATATAGATACTTCAGTTCCGCTGGTGGTGATATTCCCATCACTGCTGTGCTGGACTGGTGTACTACTACCTGATAACACTTATTATATGGGGTCCTCGTGTTTGTCTTTTCCCTAATTGTCACTGCTGTGCTGGACTGGTGTACTACTACCTGATAACACTTATTATATGGGGTCCTCGTGTTTGTCTTTTCCCTAATTGTTGCTGTTGTTGCCTCCGACATGTGACGCGTGCGATGCGCATACTCTCTGTGTTTTTTTGTCCGCTATTCCAAGTGTTGGGGATATCTTTGACAACGAACCATATTTGTGCTCGAAAACTTGTCCATCACACCTGGTACATATAAAAAGGAAGATATCGCGTCGGGTGTGTGGCCTGCGACGCACAAAAACCTAATGTAAACAAGCTAAAAAAGAGAGATCCCAACACTTAGACTAAGGCGCAAGTAGGCTTGGCGCCATTACCCAAGAGTCCCTCCCTCTC
The DNA here is from genome assembly GCA_037834295.1 of Postelsia palmaeformis. Lineage (NCBI taxonomy): Eukaryota > Phaeophyceae > Laminariales > Laminariaceae > Postelsia > Postelsia palmaeformis. The sequence goes on from JBBMHQ010077309.1 coordinate 9,904, forward strand.
CCTGGATTACATCCATAGAGGCGGTACTCTGCAAATCGGTTTGGTATAGGATCCTATTCGACTGATAAATCAGAAAAACGATCTTAAAACCTGGTTTTGCATACTACCACTCTTTACCAGAATTGATAAAAAATCGTTTTTGATAGAGGTCTTCTTGATATGCAAAACCCCTTTCTTCAACGTAGATAGATGTCGCTGCGCACAAAAACGGCTAATTGATAAGGTTGGGATTCTTGATATGCATGCATCGACGTTTCGGCTCAGTCTCTGCACATGCAAACTAAGGATGCCAGAAAAGGGAGGGAGAAAAACACGTTGGGCACGGGTTATACATATATATTGAATGTTGCGTTTTTCGATAATTTGAAAAATCGACACGACACTTCGGACCCTAACGTCTTCTTGTAAAACAGTAGACTAATTACCACCGTATCAGCAAATCAAGGCAGTACTTCTCTGGACGAATTTCAGATTCGATTTTTCCCGAAACTGGCCAGGCGCACACAACGAAAAATGCGGTGTTGAAGGCATCTCGTCGAGATGTCGTCGACATATTTCCCTAGTCACATAGCCCGGCGTGTTTATGTTTCCCGCTGTCGGGCAAACTAGCGTGGAAACTCGTGCGATGGGCGGTGCTCTTATCAAGTGTTAATATATGGTAAATATAGCCTACTGCCGTACGATACATACCTTTATACGTTTGGACTCCTTTGGGCACCTTTACACAAAGCTATCAAGACCAAAGATTCCCTACGGCCATTGCGTGGACCCGGATATCGTGCAGTAGCAGTAGTTACCCTGAGCGTATAGCGCCTAAGAAAATATATGTATTCGGGACATCGAAAGCGGACATCATGTCCCGCCTACACAAAAAAGCCACTTGTCATATAACAAATGAACTAAGAACAAAGTACGCTTTAGTACTGCAGTCCAGGTTTGGGGATAAGCTATGTTATAAAAACAAATTGAGGGCTTAACCCCCAGAACTGGAATGCGGCTCTGAAACAGTTAGGGGCGTTCGGTTCGGCATATGATTGTCCTGAGGTGCCCTAGCCTCCGGCCATCTACTACTGCATGCAATCCTCTTCGGGACTAAAGGCAAGAGCGCGAGAAACCACATATAGAGCTAGCGCGGGGGTCAACCGATAACACACAGGATGCACCGAATGGTTGGTTCCTCGTACCCAAACAAAGAATAGCCTCAGAAGGAACTCTCACTGGAAGATAGTTTCACAACTCCAAGGTTCGTCGATGCCCACCTCGTTATCTTGGATATTTCAGGGAATATTCATATTTGCATAATATACTGTAGCTTTTGTTGCCGAGTGGAAGCCGCAAATTCTACTTGATCTACCATTGACAATCTCTGCGCATTTTTTGCTGAGCTATATCGCTCCTATACATATCCTGCACAACATTCCCAACGCCAGGCTATATTGGATATAGACGATCTAGATCCTGATTCATGTGTAAAATTGTTGTGACCGTTATGATCGCTGCTGTGTGCGCTGATCGAATACAGTAAAACTGAATAATACTTTTAATGTGTTTTGTTTTATTGGGACCCTTAGCCGGGGGTGCGAATTTCCATCGTCACATTTATTCACCTTGACATTTACCACATCCATTAGTGTCTGTGCGTATCCTGCAATTTAGGGATATACGAGTTATGTAGTTTCAGTGAGCAATCTTTATTTGGCCACTGTTTTTTTCAAGAAGCGCACAAAGTAGTGCTGGAACCGTGTTGAATATTGAGCCCACCATCGACAGAATCGAGGGAGTATGCTCAATCCTGAAACCTCGACCTTGCAACCCCGACTAATCAGGAAAACTCTCGAAAGTTCGCTCTACCAAAGATTAGGAAAAAACTCGGACTATTGGTACGAAGATATTTTTTCGCGCGCTAGCATACCAATTGCTTCCGGTCTGGGCCAAGCCGCTATCCCTACGAATGAAGAAAGTCATCAGCCTGAAATACGAGTGGAAATACTGAAAACCCAGGTGTCAAAAACTTTACGAACTATCGCAACATGTCCGAACCCTTTAGGTCGTTTGAGCTGCAGTAGGAACGAATCGGGGATTCAGGCGTGGTAAGCAATCTCGCGGGTCTACTGACATATTCAACGATCCATTGCGTTTGGACATTGGTCGTAGTGCTTGTATAAGGGTCATGTTGTACACTACGTTCGTCGATACCTCCAAATTTTCAAGAGCAGCAGCAACGCCTGGTACCAGAGTATCACACTAGTACCAGGTACCCCACCGTGTGTTGACGTCACATGCTGTGCGGAGCTATTCATCAGTTTGTGATGTCTTGCGAACATGCATACCGCAAACGTTACTCCTGTCAAGCGCTTGATATATAATACACCCCCACGGGCGTAACCCCGCGCATATTTCCTCCGGGGGAGGCGAGGGGTATACAGCCGCCCACCTGTTGCTCTGCGCATGCCCTTAATGGCTACGGGCGTACCGGTATGCGGCTCAAGGCCGTTATGAATAGTTGGACAGAACTGACGAGGGGTGCATTGAAAAAAACAAAAAGTTTTTTTTTTTCTTGTTCCATCTCATTTTTTGTCTCCGCCCTTCTTCTCTCTCTCCCTCTTCAGTCGTAACTCAGATCCAGGGTCACTGAGTAAGCTCTTCTCCCTCCTCCCCACTACGGTACTTGCCTTGCATTTTTATCGCGAGAAGATTTCAGCACTTTTTTCCCTCGTCGACTTGCGTCGAATTCCGCCTACCCACGCAACGAAGGCGCTCTCAGCAATTGATATCTTTTTCATTTTTTCAAATAAAGTCTCACCACGGTGGGATTTAAACGTGGGTACCAATACCAGTGGTCTCTGAAGCTGACCACTGGTCTACCGGACGACCGGCATAGTGAAGACAAAGAAAACGCTGCAAAATCGTAGAAAGAGAATATTGTTATGCACCATCCGGCCCAAAAACGCACCACTCGTTTGTTTACAGTAGCGAGCATCACTACAAAGTACTACAGTACATACGAGACGCTCAACGTGCGCGCTGTATGCTTTTCATATAGGTAGGTACTAAACAACTTGTTGGGCAGCAGTCGATCGACTCAATCGACACTACGAAGCCCCGGCGATTACGTCGGTGCAGCAAGTTGAGCAGCACCAGGCAGCAAAATGGCGCACAGGTCGTACGTACCATAAGAGATATGTATCATTTCGAGAACATATTTTTTGGTTGTGCTCAAGAACACGACGTAAGAGTTCCGACCAACACAAGGGAGTTCCATATATTCGTGTGGGGCTATATGAATGGGTGATTGAGTGAGGCGGATAATCAGTCGGATAATCCGCGGGGTAAACGCTAAGTATATCGTGCCGGCAACGTGGTGGATAATCACGTGCCTGCATCGTTACGGGCTGTCACTCGACAGCTCGGATACGAAATTTACCGGAGGAGTTCCGTATTAATGTCTGGAGTCAACTACGCGTTCCCGTGACAGCTGTGCCTGTATTTTTTTGCATCAATCAACACACAAGTGAGCCGGACATCGTCCAGTGGCAAGGGCAGCCGAGGCCAACCTAAATAGGTAGGAGCCTTCCGGCGTGTCTGGTTTAGATGACGTGGTTTATCAAGGACCGAGCGCGGCGAAAAAAGAGAAGATAGAAGAAATGGGACTGAAGATAGAGGTCCTGGTAAGGACGCTAGAGGAGCAGAGGCTAGGCGCCGAGAGGATCGCACCGCAAGAAGGAACGGAGGGGGGGGGGCGTTAGGGGGGCGGGAGGGGAAGCATAAGCGAGAGAACAAGCAGCATCAACATTGCCGATACCTGGGCTGGGAGCCTATTCAGGCATGTCACCAACTACATATTTATACCGCCCTAGTTTAACTCAGTCGGGACTTCCGAAGTTTGATACTACAGAAGCCCACTTTAGTATGTGGCGCAACAGGTTGTCCGCATACCTATCACCTCTAGGGTGCCTCCAAAAAACAAATACACCAACGCGGCTAGTCCATGGACTAATGATGGAATTGATGACTGGATACGCGATGACGGAATTGGGAATGCAGAAGACCATGTCGCCGAGTGGTGCATGGAAAGAGTTGGAGGAGTTTTACACGCCGAGGACGATAGCGGCCTCACATGGATTACAACGCGAGTTCGAGACCATCAGGGTCGCCGGGGACTAGAACCCCCTGCTGTTCTTAAGTAGGGTAGACAAGACAGCGGATGAGCTGGCTTTGTCAGGCTGTGGCAAAAGTGTGGAGGAAGTGAACCGCCACATAGTCACAAACCTCTCGTCTTTGTACATGATAGAGCCTATTATTTCCCGTTCGTGCGTCCCCCGTTTCGAGTTCGAGAAGATCATCCGTGACGGGTATGCTAACGATAGGGCAGACGATGAGGTGTTTTCCAAGACGTTGGGTGTGCAGGGAGTGGTAGATCAGCATGCTTTGTTCGCCGGAGGTGCGCAGCCTGCCAGTGGTAGAGGTGCGGGTCCAGGAAGGGGAAGGAGGGACAGGAGAGGCGAGAGGTTCAAGGGTGGGCAGCAGCAGCAGGAACAGCAACCGCAGCAGGAGCAGCAACAGTGTTAACAGCAGCAGCAGCAGCAACCCCAGCAGTAGCAGTATCGGCGGCAGCAGCAGTAACCCCAGCAGCAGCAGCAGCATCGTCCCCTACAGCATGATGGCACCCGGCGAGGAGCTTCGCTGGGGGGAATAGCCGGCTCCGAATGGCGTTGAGATGCCGTGGCCTGAAAGGTACCGTTGGAATAACTCCTGTCACGATCCCTTCTGCACGGGTGGGATCGTCCCACCCATGACTTGGGCATCTACCGAGCAATCGCCAGGGACAACGCTTCCGATGCCTCCGCTGCCTGCAGTGTCTCCGGCAGACTGGGGTCTCTCACCGAGCAACACGCAATCAAGGCGCGAAAATGTGTGCTTCCGGTGCGGTAGACCGGGCCGATACGGCGCAGCTTGCACAGTAGCCCCCACGCACACAAACGTCCCAACCCAGAGTACTGCTGCTTCTCAACTCCCTCAGCAGATGTACTGCCGCGGCATCTGGCAGTAGGAGACGCCCTACGGCAGTGGTGGCTATACCTCGGTTAAAGATTTTCCGCCACAACAACCCTCCTCGATCACTTTCCGGGTTCCTGGTTCAGTGGTCAACGGCAACCCTACGCCTCCGTTCGACCCGCATCTTCTCACCGCGCAGTTTGCGCAACAAGGCAAGAATACGTTTAGCGATGATTTGTTTTGGGCTAGTGGGGGAGGGAAGAGTGGGTAGAGCATTCGGGGCAACCTTTCACGTAACTGGTAACCCCTTTGGCATGTTGGGCTGTTACTCCTCTTTTCGGTAAGAGTAGTTTGGTCGTCGGTGACATGCGTTTAATGAAGGTCGAGAACTTTAGACAGATTCCGATGGTAATAGACAGCTCCCAGTGTTATGTTCGAGTTGGGCTTGTGGACGTCGCATACGTGCCCGGTGTTCGCCTTCACCTTTTTTCGCTTCGCGCAGTCATACTGAAGTACCCGGTGACAATGGATACTTGAGGAGCTCACATGTCGGGCGGGCAATTGTCCTTCATGCGTAGGAACGCGGGTTCAAAAGTAGACGAACGCGGACTGTAGAAACCCCAATTGCTGCCGCTGTTTTGGCCTCTGAAAAATGAGGTTGATTTATATTAACGACCTTAACGTTTCCCATGCTGACACCATCCGTGAGACGGCACGCCAGATGGGCATTAAGTTTCTTGGGGAGATGGTCTCGGGTGCTGGATTTTCTGAGGCGACGAAGAGGAGGATGGCGATGCCGTGGACGACCGAGTGTCGGTCCACCTGGCCTCTTGAAGGTCTGATCGTGGATTTATCGGTACAGCAGTCGACGTCTGCGGGCAGTGCGCAGTACGTGATGATCGTGGACGACTACTCGCGCCTGGGATGGCCGTAATTCTTGAACCGGAAGTCCGACGTCCCGAAGACCTTCGCTGGTTTTCTGACCGACATCAGCGCCAAGGGTGTGTCGTACATCGTGGAGTACTTCCGCTCGAACAACGGCCCCGAGTTCACCAAGGAGGAGTTTTTGAAGTTGGTCAACCATCATGGTAGCCACCGCGAGCACACACCCGTCGATTCTCCCAAGCATGACCGCGTGGTCACTCGGCGGATTGCGATGGCGCTGGGACTTGCAATGGCGTTCCGCCTGGAGCCCCCCCGCATGTTCGGCGATATAAGGATGCCGACGGCGCAGCCCCTCTGAGCTGAGTCCTGCGTGTACGCGAGCGACGTTATCAATATGACGGGAGAGGTGAGGGACACGCCGGAAATACACTCACCGTACTGCAATTCTACGGGAGACCACCGTTCGTGCGTCTTCTCCCGCTTTTAAAGCCAGGTTTCCACCACGTCAAGAGAACTTTGAAGACTGAGCCGAAGGCGAAGGCTTGTTTTTACCCCAAGGGTTGCAACCACCACTCAGCTAACTGCAGCGAAATGTTGCCGGCGCCTCGCCGGAAGTCGTTTTTTCGCGATGCCACTTGAGAGCACCCGAGCAAGCCGTTTGTAGGGGTACTGCATTCGGATGAGGAGAGTTCTTTTCCACCGCCGTCGCCGTCATCACCCCCCTCGGGTATGCCAAAAACTCTTGGAGACCCTGACGCATGAACCGGATTACCGTCCGCATCCTCACTGCTGCCGCCGCTATCATCGTCATCACCACCACCAAAGCCGCCACCGTCGCTGTCGTCGCCGCCACCGCCGTCACCGTCGCCGTCGTTATCGCGACCGCTGCTACCACTCCCATCGTCACTGCCGCCGCCACCACCGCCGTCGCCGCCGAGATCATCGCCGTCGCCGCCGCAGCAGTCACCGCAGCCACAGCTTCAGCAACGTGCTGCCCGGGAACTGGGCTATAATATCCCAGGCCCAGAGGACAGCGATGTGCTGAGGGAGAGGAGCAGGGGGGAGACTGCACGACACCAGGAGGGTGGTACCGATGTGCAGGGTGGTCGGGCAAGAGGGAAAGCTGGGCGACACCCGGAGGATGGCGACGTACTGAGGGCACGGATAAGCGGGAAGACCGTGCGGAACCGCGAGGCTATGGGGTATTGACTGCGGTCGCTGATGGCAGCGCTGGAAGGTATAGGCCATGTAATTTTCTACCATGCCCCACCGCACGAGAATCCCTCTCTTTTTTAACGTCCGGAAAGCGAGCTTTCGACGCTGAGGTCTTATGCTTAAGCGTGTGTAAGCAAGTCTTCGACAATCTGGAGGCAGGCGATGGACAAGGAATATCATGGTGTTGCGAACGCGGGGACGTTTAAAGTGACGTCGCAACCAGAGGGACTCAACGTCATCTCGGCAGAGTGGGTGCTCGCTTCAAGTCCAACGAGCATAGTGATGTGGTGCGGGCGAAAGCACCGCTGGTGGCACGTGGTTTCAAGAAGAGTGAGGAAATTGATTCAATCGGGACGTTTGCTCCGACGCCTGCAGCGTCTTGTTTTTGTCTGTTGGGTGCTGTTATGTGCGAATTAGGTTTGGATTTGTGCCATTTTGATGCTGAGCAAGGGTTCGTGCAGTCGAGTGTGGATGAGGATATTTTCATTCGACTTCCCCCCGGCTGCGACGAAATTTCTGATACGGTAGTCAGGTTCAGGGTGTGTCCTAACCCCCCCCAGAGAAATTGGACCAACTGGAACGACCCGAACGGAATATTATTCGCCGCATAAATTGGTGTTGATTGGCTGTGGGAAACGAAGAGGTTCAGTGCAGCCCGAGACAAATTTTTATCCCGGAAGAGAAAGAATAATTGTTGCACCCCTTTTCCTTGTCTGAGAGGACCGAACGGCCCAAACGAACGGAGACTAACAGCATACTATTTGATGTAGATGAACACCAATGAAGATAAATGTGGACACCAACCTGCCGCGGCATGTGCGAAAGATACCGTTTGTGCCGATTTGTTTGGCGAAGCCCAGGATTCTGCATGAACCCAAAGACGTTTTCCAAGATAGGAACAGAACGAATGACGACGAACAGCCTCGTTTCGTTCCGCTCGTTCTCATTTTCTTTGTTGGGAGCTAAGACACGCCCTCAACCGCAACCTATACGGCGTGAAGCATGCGTCGAGGTAGGGGCACAATCACCTTCCTTTTCGCATGAAGAGTCTAGGATTTGAGCAGAGCCCCGATAATGCGTGTGTCATCAGTTTGGTCGAGTCGGGCTCTGTCTCCATAGTAACAGTGGTTCATGTGGATGGTATCTCGGCTGCAGGACTCAAGGCTGTATGCGATCAGTTCTGTGAAGACCTGGACAGGAATGTGCTGAAACACAATTTGAGAGAGTTGCGGTGGTTTACTGGTTGTTGTTTTTCGAGGGATTGGGATGCAGGTACCTCAACGATTTCGCAGCAGGCGTCCGCTGGAAAGACCGCGGCGAGGAATGGTGCTAGCTCTGGAAGGAATAATCCGCTTTCGACTGTTCTGAAGCTCCCATAGTTTGACGGGAATGAAGCCGTGGGTGATTGGCCTTTCCGCGAGTTGGTGAGGTGCTTCATGAGGCTAGCGAACCAAAAATAAGCAGATGGCGCTAACGCGGTGAGGGCGGTAGCAAGGTGCACGAATAGGCCCAGGAAAGTACACTGGGAGACAGCGGTCGGTATTTCACGGTATGCTTTTCTTACGAGTGATTTCGGCATTTCGTTTCAAAAGGGTAGCGGGCTCGAACTAGTAGCGTTCGCGGATGCGGACTATGCCAACAAGGCTACATATAGGAGGTCAGTCTCAGGTGGGGCTATCATGTGTGGCACAGCGTATGTGCTGGTTTTCTAGGACGCAGAAATGCGCTACGCTCTCAACCACTGTGGCTAAATATGCATCATAAGCAGATGTTGTCAAGGAGGCGATGTTCTTGCGCTACGTTGGGAGTTTCATTTTTCCGGGGTTCGAGAAGCGACGAAATACGGTTTTCGAGGACTACGACGTGGAAAGGCACCTAGCACAGAACCTAGTGTGCACGTCGAATTCTAAGCAAATCGACGTTCGACACCACTTTTTGCGAGAACATATTTTCATGGAGGAATTTGCTATTACCCATGTAGAGCCGGAGGAGCAGCGTGCAGACTTCTTCATAAAGACGCTCAACAACACGGCTCTTAGTTATCACCGGGACTTTTTGATGAATATTTGACGCCTACTTTGCGAGATGTTCAGTTGTTTTGAGTGGATGATGTGTTTGAACTATAAATCTGAAATACTACCGCTTTTCGCTGACTAATTCCAAGGATGATAATATTTTGTTTCGGGTGATGGTTTTCGAGAGTTTTTTTTTGTCTTTTTCCGAGTAGTCTCAACGCCATAAATTTTTCAAGTCGGGAGACCTATGCTACCTCGCATTATCGTCGCGATTTGTGTATCTATGGCGGAAGTAGGGGATAAGGGGAGACTATCGTCCGTAGGAACGGGGTTTCTTGCCATCTCTAGCATTGAAGTTCTGGACTTTGCTGTTTTTTTCTTTTGACATGACTGCTCCTGTGGTATTTGCCTGGTGGATTTTGTGATTTAGCTTATGATGAGCCTGGAGAAAGACCAAGAAGCACCTGGGGGCGTGTGCGGTCCATATTGAAAATGGGTTTTAACGAGGGGAGGCTTGGAGAGTGCTTCGGATTTTGAGAGTTTTTGGAAAAGGCACTGAAATGCCAGGGGGCGCATGCGGTCCGGAAGAAATGTTTGTGTTTTTTTTGTTTTGTATTAACTAACCCGCTGGTTATTTGTCTTACGAAATTTGACCTACTCTTGAGTGATGTAGAGTACACATGGTTGAGGGGATGGAATTTTCACAATAATGTCCGAGTAGTTTTGTGTTCAAATTCTCGAGAGTGGGCGAGGATATTTGGACCTATTTCGCGGAAAATGCCGTCTAACCTGGCTGAGTCCGATACTAATGCAATTTTACCTGGCATTGGATTTCGATATTTTGATATGTTTGTAACAGGGAGAGAGGCTGTGCATTCGAATTTGCAACAGAGGGGGGTTGTAGATTTGAACATTTGAGTACTGATTCGAGGATCTGAGTGTTGAATCGATAATTTGATTTTTGAGTCACCAACTAAATGTTCGAGCTTTTATGAGAGCTGGGGGGATATTGAAGTACGGTCGTGTATAATGAGCAGGAGGGATATGTGGCTTGCTCAAGAACAAGACGTAGATGTTCTATCCAACACTACTCAGTCCCATACATGATGTGGGATCATATGAACGGGTGATTGAGTGCGGCGGAAAATCAGTCGGATAATCCGGGAGATTAACGGGAGGATCATTGTGCCGGCAACGTGGTAGATAATCACGTGCCTGCTGCATCACGGGCTGTCACTCTACAGCTTGGATACGTCATATACAAGAGGAGTTCCGTGTTATTGTCTGGAGTAAACCACGCATTTCCGTGCCAGCTGTGCCTATATTTTTAGAGGTCAATCAACATTTGTATCATACGAGAAACACGCCGGCACGAGACCTCCGCCGAGACGACATATCAATATCAATTACGAGACGGTATTCGTATAACTTCCGAAGCAGAGAGACCCGTCTGTCAGGCTCAAGATGCGGAGATTAATCACCGAGAGGACTTGTCGAGCACAATAAACATACTGACACGGGGGTCAGCAGCAAAAACGTGTCGCTGGCAAAACAGAAACACTAGCAGCAGAAGAGAGCAGCAGCAGGACAGACACAGGAGTAGCACCAGAGCAGCCGGTGAACACCGGCAGCAGCAGCAGCAGTGGCACATCATGTCCGCCCGATGCTGCCCCTGGCCCAACAGTCGGGGCAGGAGAGCCCGGTGTGGTGTGCGAGGAGGAAGAATCACGACGGCGTCGTCGTACGTCGTCACCATGGGTACATGTTGAAGATTTCAATTTGTGCTTGGCTGTAACACGACAAAAAAAGAAGTCTTCATACTACAACCGGACCTCGACGCCCCTTGTGTGACTAGCAGTAATAGTTGTCCCCAGATAGTGCAAATTCCCAAAGTAGGGGGTTTACGCACTCTGATTTGGCGAAGGGGTGTTTCAAAAGCGGTCTAAGCCACCAAGATTTTTCCCAAGCCACAGCATCCCGAGCCGGCCAAATCAAATCAGCCTTGACTCGTTCCTAGCACAGCATTCAAGCCGGCCAAATTAGGCTAGAGATTCCACAAGCCACAGCCTTTCAAGCACTGGTCACCCCAAAGCGTTCGGTTTGGGGCTCGGGCTGGGATTTGGGTCGAGTGGACGACTCGAGGCACCACGGCCAAAGCCCCAGGAGTACTCTCTATCAGGGTGCAACCACGGCTTGGCGCTGGTGCTCAATGGCAATGACGAGTACCCCTTATTGTCATTCCTGGTGCCTAAGTGGGAATACCTACAGTAATTCCCATTGATGGCAATCTCTACTAGTATTGCTGCAGCTTGCTGCGTGTGAACAAATAACAAAGTCGCAGACACGTCTGTACCTTTACCACCGTATCGCTCCCCCCCCGGCGCAGACTATTCCGATTCGGTAGAAACCAAAGACGTTGTATCCTCTGCCTTACGGAGTCTGGTCGCCAGGAGTGCACAGCAGCCGAGAAAGCTCGTGACTCTCGTTTCCCGATCATATGCTAGCCTACAAATCCCAACATTTTTGCGTTAAACTTATTCTTCACACATAAAAAAGCCCGAATCGGAATTTCGACACACATTTCTGGAATACTCACCCCCCAACACACAAAGAAACGGCGGAATATGACACCGTACACCCCAGTCCATATTTCCCACACTTTTGCCGCCATGACCTGCCGAGGAGGATTCGGCATCTCCTGTTTCGGCGAAAGGAGAGGGGGTCTAATCTGGGTGCTGGCATCAAAAACCGGATATTTGTTGCCGTCACGGTGAGCAGAGATGTCGGTTGATGGCACATTTGCCCCTTGACAGGTATCCGTTAAGGACGTTCCAACGGCCAAAAGTGGGAGAGGGTTTGCCGGGTGAACGGGTCGCCTAGCGTAAACCGTCAACCATTTATTTCCGGCCACGAGGACGTGACTAATCAAGTATCGACCGCTCAACTCGTCCAACCCACAGGTGATGCTGTTATAAAAAAACTTCTGCAAGAAACTGGCACAGTACACCCGGCCACAGATGTCAACGACATCCTAAGAGTAAAAACTATGAAAATTAGGAAGAGGGTTGAACGGGCCTCACGTGGGCCTGACGGGGCAGAGGTAGGCCGACAACCATATTATTTGGCCCCGAGGCTGTCATATATCAAGTATCACTCACGCAACTGGCCCAGCTCACAGCTGACATTGTCACACCCGGCCAGCCGGCAGCCAGGGCACGGCGCGAGCACACCCGAGGCCGCTCCGGACACAGTGGGGATCGAAAAGCTCGCTAGCATGAACAAAACATACAAAATTTAATTAGAAACGCTGAGGAGTGCTGAGAGCACAGGGCCAACAATATCGTGAATATATCGGAGGGGGCTCCGCCGCGACGAGCTGGCGCCCATCGGCGGCTCCGCGCATGCCCGTACTGGTTGAAGGCGTACGGGTATGCAACCCGAGGCTCTTAGTGCCACAGAATACTGCCAAGGGGTGTATGATAAAAAGACAATTGAGTAATAGGAAAAAAGAAAACGCTGGAAACAGAAGAACGAAAAAAATGCATTCGCCATCGGCCACGACTTCAACTACTACTGTTTTACATCGTTCGTACAGCAGCCAGCAGCACTGCAAAGTACGACGTACGAGACGCTCGGCGTTCGTACTATTAATACTGTAGTACTTTGCATGCAGATAGCCACCAATCAGTCATTAATAGTTGAGCAGCAGCGGTGGATCAATCAAATCGACAGTACAAAGCGCCGGCGATTACGTTGGTGCAGGAACCTCAGCAGCAGCAAAGCGTACAACAGGTACGTATCGCACGAAAAATACGCTGACACGAGACCCCCGCCGAGATGCCAAACAAAGTACCTCGGTATCCAAATATCAATTACTAGACGGTACTTGTGCAGCTTCCGAAGCAGATGAACTTCCAACTTCGAAGTGCGAAGACACCTCACCGAGATAGGGGGGGACTTGGATATAATTACAATGCTTACGGGGGTCAGCATCAAAGAAATATGTCGCAGACATAGCGAGAGCAGCCGCACGAGCAGTAGAACAGCGCAGCAGCAGCAGAAGTAGTAGCACATACATAGCCGCAGCAGCGGAGCAGCGGCAGGAGCAGCAGCAGGAGCAGCCGCAGTAGTAGCCATGAACCACAGGATATTGAATGACGTTTTGACAGAACAAAGGCAGTCCTGACAGGGCACAGGTAGGCCAACTACCGAAATCTGCAGAAATACGTACTGGTAGCGAGCATAATTGGGTATCGATCACTCTTCTATCTACTCGTCGAACTCAGTGTCGGCCACTCATGCAGTTGATACACTTCGCAGCTGGCGTATTCGAGATGTTTCTCGCGCCTCGTCTGAGCACTGCTCAAGCGTGGCAGAGGCCATCTCCACAGCAAGCAGTAGGCACGAGGAGGAAAGGTAGAAGCATACCCTCAAGGGTCAGCAGCGACACATGAAGCAAGCTGAGCGTACCGCATACATACAGGCATACATGTACTCGTTCATACCTACTTTTTCCATTGGCAGTTACATAAACATACAAAACGCCTCCACAACACAATCAAAACTCCCCGATGTATGTGACACTGATTGTCGATGGGATCCTCATTGCTGATTGTCATTCCCATAGCTGTCGGCTATTATTGCTACTGTGCGTACAAAAATGTTTTCGTAGACACCGTTTGTACCCGCACCACCGTACCGCTCGTCCCGCGGCGTAGCCTCGTCCGATTCGGTCGACACCAAATTATCTGTCCTCTCTGTCTTACGGAGTCTGATCGCCTGGCGTGCACAGCAGCCGAAGAGGCTCGTGGCGTTCGGTTCGCGACCATATGCTGACCTGGGAATTTGACCATTTTTGCGCCAAACTCGCGCTTTGACACGTATAAAAAACCGAATCGGAATTTCGATACTCGTTTCTTGAACGCCCAACCCTCAACGCACAAGCAACATGAGACGGGCCAACCCAGCCCATACTCCCCACTCTCTTACCGCCATGGACTGTCGGAAGCTGTGGAGGATGCAGTTTCGGCCGTTTTGAAGGAGAGGTCCAATAGGTGCTGGTATCGTGGACATGAAAAAAGAAATCCCGTCACGAGCGAGAATAGATGTCGGTTGACGGCACATTCGCCCCTTGACGGACAGCCGTCACCGACATCCCAAATTGCTAAAAAAAAAAATGTTACCAAGACTGTATAATTACACCGCTCATGATTATATAGCTGTTCGTGGTGAATGCGCCGATTCTAACCTAAACATTGAGTATCTACCACTCGACTGGTCGAACTCACGGCATATACGTCGATTGACGGCACTCTCGCCCCGTGACAGACAGCTGTCGAGGACCTGCGAACACTAAAACTATTCCAGATCTATGGAGAAGTTAGACGGGCCGACCGTCAACCAGGTTTTTGACCGCCGGGTGATGAATCACGCAGCAGCTCACTAAGTTGAGTATCTACCACTCAACTGGTCGAGCTCACAGCGGCGTGCAGCACACCCTGTCAGCCGGCAGCCAGGGCACGGCACAAGCACGTCCGAGGCCGCCCTCGGCGCAGTAGCGGTCGGGGAGCACGATGAGGGAGTTTCGGCCTGAGAGGTGAAACTCGGCACGATTTAGCGCGAAAAACGCAAAGATCTACGTCTAAAACAATGTGAGGAGCGCTTACAGCACATAAACATTATTATATTTATATTTTCTACGAGGGTGGCTCCGCCGCGGCGGGCTGAAGAACGCCTAATGTGGTTCCGCGCATGCCCGTCATGTAGGCAAACGGGGGCCTACCACAAAATCGATCGTACTGCCAAGGGGGGTACGGTGGCTTGTAATATCTTCTGGGAAAGAGGCATTCCTATCAAGTCATTTGTGACGCTTGCCGTGCCACCACGACCAGCTTCCTGGACGTTGTTGTTGAAGTTCTCCTCATGATTTTATTTTTGCTATGTTTGGCTGCGATGTCCGCCGACGAAAAACAACAATACCACTGTTGTGCTGCAAAACGTTACCCAGAACGCGTACAAAAACACAAATACGAATGAAAGCACCTGCCTGGCCGAAAAGTGAGCTGCAGAAATGTTGGACCTGCCGTATCCTGTACTCGGTGCGAGCGATCAGTATATAGTGGAAGTAAAACTCAGAATACTTGCACTGGTTCCTCCAATATAACGGCACCGCCGCCACTTCCTCACTGGTCTGCTCGGAACATGAGTGCCACGGTTCTTGCCAATTCAAAGGCCTGAGCGCGTTGTACTACATTGTGCTTGAAAATGACGCAGTCTGATCGAAACATACGTGCGTTCTCATGCATGTATTCGTGTTCAATATACTATTCAATAGTCGTGAAATTTACCCGGCCGAACGAAGCAGTACAATTTTACTTGTGCGCACGTCGACCGACTAATTTAATGGACTATACGAGTCTGTCGGATTACTTCCCGTCGTCGTTGTGTCTACAACACAGCAGTAAGTATGGAGATTTGTTTTTTTTTTTTTTTTTTTTCTCATCCCATTCATTATCTTCGCCCTTCTTCTCTCTCTCCCTCTTCAGTCGTA
>JBBMHQ010077310.1:0-12101 GCA_037834295.1 Postelsia palmaeformis
ATTCCCACTGCTCGTCGTTTTTAATCGAATTTTAGCTAACTCACGCTCTCGCGCTTTTCGCTAATCATTTTTTTTCGTGGAAGATAGAGCCCCTGCGCATGCACTCGGTGAGACTTGAACCCACGACATTGACCTTGATAGGCGCGCAGACTACCTATCAAGCGACCGGGGACGCCGGTTCATGTTGCTCATTACTTTCGCAACTTGATTTCAGCATTGGTTTTTCCTCCCCTCCTGTTTTTCCAGCTTGTCCCATTGCCTGCGGGCGGGGGGGGGGCACGACAGTTTGTTTCTCCTGCTATTGTTGTTTTTTCTTGCATACACGTGGCAACGTAGTATCTCTGTGGTGTGCTTTGTGACCACATAACAACTTGTATCTCTTCTAGGATTGAAGAATCGGCACGGACACTGGTTGTGTTGGATGTCGTCGGGTATTATTAATAGAAAGAACGGGTTAATGTGAACAACACACACACTGGCGGCGTCGGCCTAGGCCCGAGACAGGCACGCCACAGGAGGCATACTTTTTAAATGAGATAGAAGAAAAGACAGGCATACATGTATAGTATATGCCTGACGTGCCTTAACGTGCCTATTCATTTCTTATGTCGTTTGCCTTAGAAAATGTCAGAGGCGTGCGTGAAACTTTTTCAGCACCCCAACCAAGACAATACCTTTTCGGCACCCCAAAACAAACCCCCTTCTAAAATTTCAAGTATTTCGTGTGGAAAAATAGAGTTAGGCAAGAAGATATAATAGGACTAGAATCTGGCGTCCCTTTATTGCCTAAAACGTGCCTATCTGTTGAAAGTATGTGCTTTGAAAAATGACTGAGACGTGCCTGAAAACCTTTCGCGGCATCAAGACAGACCCTTCCGTGATTTCCACTTGTTTTTGTGTGGATGGGCAAATACCTGAAAGAAGGTCTGAAACTTGTTCAGCCCCCCAACGGAAATCCTGGACTAATTTCGATGAGGTTGGTTTTAGGTATAAGGCCTGAAAAATTGTCGGAACGTGTTCACCGCCGTATGAAAATAAAACTCTTGCTGAAACCAAGTAGGTAGTTTTCCATAGGTGAACTGTCTTAAAAAATGCATGTAAACGTACGTACGAGGAGGGTACTTGGCTGGGTTGTCAGAATGTAGATGACATAGTGCGTCGTTACGTCGCACTATGTATTTTATGACGACACAGCCAGCAGAACGCAGCTAACGCCATGAAGAAATCTACGTTGCTCAAGGGGGGGGTGTGAGCACTAACAAAGATGTCAGGAGGCAGCATTTTCATCCCTTCCTTGACAGACAGCAGTGAGTGTTTGCCTTGACAAGCCTTGACTGACACCCAACTACTAGGTTTCATTCTGGAACACTCGGCCCTACACCCTCGACAGCGCAAGCGTTGTCTTGCTTGATGCGTCTCCTTACATACTTATTTGGGAACAAGTGCTGTGTGGTGGCTACGGGCTGCGGGGACTCTGAAAAATGTATCCCCTTTCTCCTGAATTTAGGAGTTCCAGATTAACGGCGGTATTTTTGTTATGCCGGAAAAATTGTCTAACGCGTGTCTCCTGGCGAAACGTAGGCAAGATAGGCACGAAAGCGATAATAGTTCAGGCACGCCTGTTTGAGAAACAATAGTCCATGTTTTTTTTAGGTATGGGCCTACGTCGGCCCCGGCTTCCTCTTTCTCGACGTGTATACATACATTATATACGGCACATGGATACGTGATAAACGACGGCACGCCTCCATTCAATGACGTCCTCGTTGTGTTTAAAAGCTCATCGACAGCGCCAGGTGCATAATCCATTGCTGTATTGATGGCAGCAATAGCATTCTACCTGTTGTTGCTGATGCATGACCTAGCACAGCAGTACTATACTACTACTACTACTACTGCGGGGGGGGGCATAGTAAATACCAGGCAGGATATATGGTACATACAAAAACCTATATTTTCCCTATTTCTACAATGATTTTTTACGAGCAATAATATTGGTCACGTTTACATTGATTGCCCCCCCGTAATATCAATACTGCTGCTTTATACCTGGTACTACCTATCTATGTTTCTGGTCCGTTCGAGGGTATATCCAAAGGGCCCATCATTATCGTATCGTTTTGGAAGTAAAAGGCACGAGTGCATGGCTAATGCCAGGTATAGGTCACCAGTCGCGCAATGCCATTTCATCTTACCGACCGTTCGTGCCTTGCCCTTTTGTCGCCAGAAGGAGGCTACAGCTTTCTCTCGTCGACTCACGTCGAATTCCGCCGACCCATGCACGTTAATAGTATTTGTGTATTGCATATACCACTGCTGCTGCTCTCCTATTACTACTACAAATATATACGAGTGAGTGTTGTAAAAGGGTATCGTACTGTATACTACAGTGTACACACCCTCCGTGACAATATGGTGAGGTTTGGATTTTATCACCCAGGATAGCATACCGTGGGGCAGTGGTATACATCTTTCCCCGGGTGATAATATAGGTGGTCGTTTGGGACTTTGGATTGTTTACCACCCCGGGTGGTATACTGCATAGATAGGTATCGCAACATGGGAAGGGGGTGGTGTTAGTGGCTACAAATATTTTTGCTGCGATGTATTCTGCAGACATTCTTGTTGACATCGAGATGTCGCCGGACGGATAGCGTAATCAGAGCTTGGGCATGCCGGTGAGAGATTGCCCCGATTCCTCAATGCACGGCTATCCCTCGCACTCTGGCTTGCCGCAGACTAACTAAGAGCTCTGCTCTGAGGGCCTCAGCATCATCAGACGCTGTGGTTGGCACAGGCTGCGTGTACCGGTACCCGTGTTGCTGTTCGGACTGCAGCAGCAGCCGCAGCGGCTTGAGTGTCGACGGGCCTGCGGAAGCCCCCGCACCGGGAGGCGCAGGTGCGTTTTGTGCACGACGCCATGAAAAAGACGCGATCGAGCCTGGAACCGCAGCAATCATCTGAGCCGCAGATATGTGTTGCCCATTGCGACGGGCCGGGCCTGCACTACGACTATGTATCTCCTCCACCTTTTTCATGCTGCTGGTCTCAATAAAAACGGCTGTGGTACTCTCGCACACTTAGTGCGCTGCTCCTGCTGTGCTGTTCTGGTAACGATGCTCGTTTAGTTGATCGCGGCACGCTTGCACTCGCGGTGATAAGTAATGTTGAGGCCCCGCAACAGAAACAACAGTGTTGACAACGCGATGCAAAATATACAGCACACAGTTTACCACGTACGTGAACGTGCGTTATTTACTTCTCGTTTGTGCACATGGTCTCAGATGGTGTTCAGAGGGGTTGCTCTGCTCGCCGCTTCCTTCGACATTCCTCTGTGTAGATTCTAACCCGCTAGCGTAGGCATGCCAGTCCATGTACATACATATGAAGTATGATAATATCGAAAAAAGTAACGATATGAGGATTTAGATCAACTGCCCTGACAGAGAGCAAAAATGATCGCTATCATCAGGGCTAACCGGTGCTTTCCGGCAAACTTGAACGGCATATGGGCCATTGTGTTGATATATTCCACCAGTATGTCACGATGCTGGAATCGCACGCGGGCTGTACGAAATTACCCGAACCCTGCCCCCCTCCCCCCCAGAAAAACGTGATGTCATGTATATATAGACTGATGCTACGGTAGAGGAAGTACTACAACTTTTACTACTGGGTTGACGCCGCTCGAGCGAGTGAGTGCCTTTGTACCTCTCTCGAAGTTGGACGCAAACATACCTTGTTATCGCAGAACGGCAAAAGATACCATGACGGCGAATATGGCGGTGAAATTGCTTTTGAAGACTTATGACTTTCAAGAAACAAGATGGCCGTGTGGCTCTCGTCGGCTGAAAATAAAGGACAAGCAAGCGAACCCCCAATCAATGCACGCCTCCATACCCTAGTGGGAGAGCGCGGCTCACAATTCATTGCGTTACTCCCAGAGGCGCATCGTGGACCCATCAATACATGTATTCGCTGCGAACCGTTTTCGTTCATGTATGTGCGGGTGCGCCACTACTTACATTGCCCGAACTATATATAGATCACGTTGCTTGTGACGCCACCAACTATTTCACATCCAACTGACTTGGCTCTGGCTGTTCTCAGCATCCCTTATGTTCCGTCCAACCACCGGCGCCTACATCCGACTCCCGTGGCCCAGCTTCGCGTCGGAAGGGACATGTCGTATCGCGCCTGCTTGAGTCGAAGCTGGTACAACAGGTATATATATGGTATTTAGCTCCTACAGTTCCGCAGCATCCGCCAACTATTTCACATCCAACTGACTTGGCTCTTGCTGTTCTCAGCATCCCTTATGCTCCGTCCAACCGCCGGCGCCTGCTTCCGTCTACTGTGGCCCAGCTGCACGTTTCAAGGGACAGATCGTATCACGCCTGACTGAATCAAAGGTGGCATACCAGGTATTTGGTATTTAGCTTCTACAGCTCCGCAACATCCAGAAGCCGCTCGCCCAACCCGACAAGAGCGAACTGACATGGAGGTGCCATTTCCGTGGCCGCCTATGGTGGCAATTTCGATGAGCCTTGTAGCCCATTCGTACGCCATCAGCAGCTTGTTTCCCTACGTTGGCTACATGGTACAACATTTGGGAGTCACCGCCGACAAGGATGAGGCCGGCAAGTTTACGCGCGTTTTAGCAGTGTAAAATAAGATTCTGCGATACCGAAACCATTCTGGGAGGCGTCCATTTGGTTTCTGGAAGACGGCACATTTCTACCTATATGCCAGCCAACACCACGTTGACTTCCTGCTGCTGGTTATCTGGGCTTGAAGGCCACTTTTTACTCCCTCGACCTGAGCATATCGGTGTGACCCCACCTGCATCGTGATATCAATATATCGCGTGAATCGTCGTCGAAAGCCCGCACATCAGTTAGTTCGCCCTCACTTGCTCACCCCTGGTGATTCATCGCTTTATGGTTGTGTTGCATGTATGCTTGGGTACGCGTAGCGAGTTGCAATATCGGTCGCTTGGCCTTAGTACGGATGCTGTTGAACACAAAAGCTCGTTTCTCTGCCAATTGGTACTCGTAGAACCTCAATATTGCTGCTGATAATCTTACTGCTACCGTGTGCACCAACTGGACAATGATTATTCAGGTTTTTATGCGGGTTATTTGTCCTCAGCCTTCATGGCCGGGCGCTTCGGGAGTTCGTATATTTGGGGGCGAATCGCAGACCGCTACGGTCGGCTGCCCGTCGTGTACATCGGGCTGTATTCCATAGCGTTCCTTTCGGTCGCTTTCGGCTTGTCGACCACGTTTTTCTGGGCTGTCGCTTGCCGGTGAGGGTCGCAGTCTTCGTCCTTTAGGATGGATCGTTTACCTTGTCATGCCTGTATGGCTTGTGTTCTGCCTTTGCACCAGCTGGACTGAGCATCAATAAATCGCTCAGTCGCTGATCTACTGTTTCCCAATAGCACAGGTTGCACTGCAATATATTCAAAACAGAACTTCGCGTCTACCATTTCGATCATTCTGCAAGGCATCAATACATGAACGCAACATTCGTCCCCTTCCTGCCGTCGTCGGCCTAGTCGTCTAGTTGCATGTGTTTAGGTATTTCATCTGCAAACATTGCTTGTTGCTCGACACGTACTACACCGGCCAATTTGGTATCACTCATCGCTCCTTGTTGACCTTTTACTCCATCGCAACGTCAAGGTAGGTTTCTTCTTGGAGCAATGAACGGCCTGATGGGTGTACTCATGACTATGATCTCCGAGGTTTGCGGAATAGAGCACGAGGTGGTCGGCATGTGCTTTATCACAGGTGGTGTTATCAATGAGCTATAATCAGTGACATTCCCGCCATACTAAGTGATCTAGTGCAGCCATGGGCGAGAATTGTAGGCCGCCATGTCACTTTTTCACGGCCAGACTTGTAGCTTCCATGGTGCCCATTAACACCGTAAATAGGGCTCAAGTGGTGCATGATGACATTGTCGCCACCAAGTGAACACTACATATATCAAGCTAGAGCAGCACCAGATAGAGTGCAGATATCTGCCTACCGATCTATCTCGCCGCATAGTATGCACGAGGTGGTTTGAAGGTCGATACTGAACTACATAAATAGCTCCTATTATGACACCATCAATCGAAACTTTGGCTATGCTGCTCTTACAGTTGTCGTCTCTTCCTCCATACCCTTTTGTAGTGAAGCACCTCGTTTTTTCCTGCACACTTGGTGGTTAGCCCCCGCCAGCTGTTGTCCTCAAAGCCGTTACAAGCATAGTCTAATACAACCCACACGTGTTGTCTGCAAACGCTGTATTGTGCTATACAAACCGTTCTGCTTGACTGTGTCTTTCTCACCATCAAGGGTGCTGGTCGATTGGACTCGTCCTTGGTTCCGGCCTTGGTGGCCTCCTGGCGGAACCGGCGAATCATTTCCCCAGCGTGTTTTCGGAGTCGGGGCTGTTCGGAAGGTAATCGTCGTCCAAACAGTATTTGTTTGTCGCCAGGCGTGGTCTACAGCAGCTACAATTGTTTTTGCCAGCGCCACTTTGTCGGTTTGGTTATGTCATCATTCACCACTTGCATCGTTGACTCCGCCTGTGTCTGCCGCCCCGGAGAACGTTAAGGTTGGTATCGATTGTTTCCACTACACCAGTTTGCACACGCGTAGATCAGTCTCCAGACGGAGTGAACCACTGTTTTTCAACGCCCAAAAAAGAGGGGTCTAACGGAACGAGTGTGCCTCCGTGGAAGGCGCTTTCTGATTCTGGAAACAATCTGGGACGTTGTCCCCAGCGACAACGACAATTTGCGTTCGCCCATCTCGCTTACGCCACCGGCCAGCGTGTCGTCGCCGTATTACTAAGAGGCCACAAAACAAGCAGAATGCGCGATTTCTTTTCACACGAAAAAACTGCAGTGCTCTCCGAAAAACGAGAAAGGGTGACATCGACGCTGGTAGGCACTTCAGTATCCCCTACTGCATGCTTGTCCATATTTGATGTTACGTAGCTCGATTCCCTAAACTTGAGTTTCTTATGGACCTGTGGTGCACATACTTTATGTTCTGTTACTCCTCTCTGCCCTCTCCCAACGTCCGAACCAATCAGGTTCCCGTACTTGCTTCCGAATGTCCTCGGGTCAGGCCTGGCCCTCATAGGTCTGGCTTCCGTCTATTTACTCCTTAAGGAGACCTTAGAAATGCATAAGCGTGGCGACAGGTATGCATCCCGGCCTACGAACACTGTCGAAACAAAACTGTTCACCCTGTCATTTTGAAGGCCAATGACGAGTAGACCATTCTGTTCAGATTCCGGTTGATACATCATAGGCTTGGTTCTGTATCGCCTTGTCAAAGTTCGTGCGAGAAACCGTTCCCGAAATTGCATCTAGGTGCCGCCACGATTCCGCTCCTTGTCGGACCCCTTTACTCCTACCCCCATCCCCAGACAAACACAGCTGCAAACGCCTCTAGCGTAGTATCAAGTGTATCACTTCATGTGTATGCCTACGATTGACGACAAGTCTTTTGAACAGGCTTTGTTGACCTCAACATATATGTCTGTAGGCCCAGTCAGTGTTGATCATCTGTCTATTTTCGACGGCCATCCCATTTCGGAAGTGTATTCTGCAGGTGGCACAAGTTCACCGTGGAGAAAAATCATAGAAAATAGCCAGATAAGCAGGCGAAGAAATCGCCCCCATCCCGTACAATGACTTGAGATACCTGGTATGACAAATACGACCTTTTGTCTTATGCGCTCGCCCTCAATAGTTATTTCGTGGTCACATTATCTGGGTGCAGGCCTGCCTTCGAACCCCTTCGGACGTCGGAGGCAAAGCTGTATAACCAGACCGCGGCAATAGACGAGGGGGGAAAAAACAAGAAAATCGAAATAGACAACAAATATGATCGCGTGCTCGCAAAAGCAGACCGGGCGCATTCGCAATCCGTCCGCGATGGCGGCGGAGGCGGCGGAGGGGGGGGTGCGACGCCGGGGTGTGCGGGTAAACGTGAGTGTGAAGCTGTCGGCAACGGCGGTCGTAACGGCAGTAGCGCTCAGACACGAGCAGAGGAGCGGTTACCTCTCGCTGGGCAAAGCTCGATATCGTACAGCGGGGCTCGAGATCTGGAGGGCGGTGACTTGCACGACAGTGTCAGTGGCGGGGCTTATGGAAGCTCGATGTCAACGGGGGTCGGCATGAGGCAGGGCGGAGGTTTGAAGACTTCCGGTGGCGAGAGTCGGGTAGGGGGGAAGATGAGGAAGAATGCTTACGTGCGGGAGTGTCTTCTGCCGTTTACCCTTGTCAAAGACAAGCGGGTTCGCACCATCCTGTCCGTGTTCGTCGTCTTTTCGGTGAGAAAAAATGGTTTATGTCCGCTGTATACGGTAGGTGCGTTGTATACTTGATGGTCCCAATAGGGTACCTTATGGTTGCTTTTGATTCGTGCGTTTTGATTCGTGCGTTTTGATGGAGAATGTTAGCGACAGGTATCAACTTTCACTATATAGAATGTCCCTCACCCCTCGTTCGGTCAAGCATTTTGTATTCGACTAGGCGATGTGCGCACGGGCTGAAACGAACGGCACCACCGTTTCTCTTCGACCTCTTTCACCGCGCGTCGTCTGTGAACCGCAGTTCATATCCAGTGGATACAGGGAGGTGTACCCGCTATGGGCGATCAGCACCCTGACCAACGGCGGTTTGGATTGGTCGTCAAAACAGATTGGACAGGTAGTGGACGCCTCCCTTAACGCGCCTTTTTCATCATGTTATCGTTCCCGTCGTGCGATTTCTTGCTCCTTCGCCAGCTTCATCGTTCCACTTTCTTGAGTTTGGATTTGACGAAGGATATTCTCTTCGGGTGATCAGTATCGAAGGCTTGGTTAGATCCACTGAATTTGTAGGACAGGCGCCTAACGGCTGGCCTCAAGCAAGCAAGTGCCGCCGCATGTGCTCCTTTCCTTCTACGTTTCGGCACCCACATCCTTTCTTCCATAAAATGGATTCGTAATTCGTCCGTAACTAGCTGGATATTTGTTGTCTTGGGGGTTCTCGTGCTAGGATTTCGTTCTCGACGGTCTTCAACGTTCTGCCCACGTCCGATAATCAGCGTGTAACCTTCATACGCTGGCATAAGGACGGATGGAGCGTCTTAGGTGAGGAGCCTCAGAAATTTTGGGGTGGACGTCCATCGTAGAACGCTTCACGAGTGCTAGTCGCAGGCAGAGTAGACGAAGGTGAGCTCCTCCCACGCCTCCGTCGTTGTGGCCGGGAAGGTACCAACCATGTGCTGTCCGATGATTATAGTAGTGGCGACGAGGCAACGCGACACTGACACACGCAGAGAGCTCCTCCTTCAATACTATAGTAGTCAGTGCCACTGAGTGTTGACTACAGTAGGTGGACTGCTGTACATTCATCACAACAATAGGTTCTGCTGTTACCTATTTCTTAACACCCCCCCTCACCGGAAGTCGCGTCCGCAAAGAAGGCTAGTGTCGCAAACTTATTCCAATTGATACTTGAATATCCCAGGGTTCTTTACGGTTCGGTTTTTCCTGTCGGTCCGGTGCGGTTCGGTGCGGTTCACCGCACCACAACTCACCGACACGTCGATTTGACGAAAGAGAAAAACCGCACCACAACGCCCCATATGAGTTCAAATATAACCGGACCGCACCCGAACCGCACCGTAGGATGTTGAGCACCTGAAAACCACACCCAACCGCATTTCCGATTTCCTAAAACCGCACCGAACCGGACGGTAGGATTTTCGAATCGGAAAAACCGCACCGTGTACGGACGGATAACCGTAAAAACCCCTGGAAAATCCTACCCCGCGTTGATCTCCTAGCTTAAAGCTTGCGCAGGGGAATGTCGTTGAAGCATGTCTCTTTTTTCATTGATGAGCTTGGCATATCAACGAATCAATGACATATTGACTCGTGGTTTGTTCAGTGAAACAAATAAGTTGCAACTGTCAAGATTTTGTGAACTCAATCAAATGTTTGCGATTTTATTTATGCACTACCAAGTTGCTTCAAAACCAAGCGTCGTCAGTCCAACAACAACAATGACTTATTATGTACCTGGTAAACGATACCGACTAAGTTATACGGAGTATTGACTGTCTTTTCAAGACAACCGTAAGGCTTCAAAAGCCTATTATGTGTTGCACTAAACTCGAAAACCAGAGGAGCAACTTGTACAACAATGCCACACATATTAAGTTATACAGCGTTCCGTGCATTCTTAACCGAGCCCATGAATACGCTTTAGCTCTACTATTATTAGTTGCTATGATGCCGACTTAACAAGCTACCGAAGCTGATGCTGGAGTTGCTCTAGCCCATCAATCTGGTGTAGGTGATAAGCTAAAGTAATGATTAAACTGATGGAGTAGATGTAGTTGGTGACGCTGAAGCACCTGATGAAACTAATGTACAGCAGTAGTAGTAGTTGGTCAAGCTGATGCAGCTGGTGAAGCGTAAACAGCTTATGAGACTGTTGTATTTCCCGATGGTCCTGCTGTCCCTACTGCTGCGATCTTCTCTGCTGCAAAAGTTTGGAGAGGTGCAGCTGGCGTAGCTGCCGCCATTCTGCTGTTGACGCTGCTGTATGTAGCAGTCTTTCGTGTAAACGTCGCTGCTTCTGTACTGGTCAATCGTGTCGTATTCGTTGATGTACCAGTCGCTGCTGTGGTATTATAGTCGTTGCTTTAGCAGTCGATGACTTCCGGAAACGGTGATAGTGATGTTGTGATGCTGGTAATGGTGTTGAAGGTGCTTGGTTCGTGTCTTGATTTGCTGAAAATTCCGTGTTGGGTTCACTGGTACTCGTGTTTTCATCTACTGAAGGCTCCGTGCAATGGTTGAACGATGGCACCATTTTGCTAGTCAATGAAAAGTGAATGTGCCCGACGACGACGGCACTGGGATGGATAATTAGTAGCAGCTAATGAGGAGAGCTGCAGTAGTCGTTGAGGGGTTGGCGAGAGTGGTGATGGCGGCGCTGCGGTGGATTTTGTAGCTGATGGGGTGATAAGTAGCGGTATTCGTAAAACACGATGTAGCTGTAGTAGTCTCAGAGGTGATTTTCTTTCGAGAAAATATACCTGTAGTCTTAGTTCTGCTTCAGGCTCCCATGCCCTTATCTATGTCTCCCTCCAATGAGCCGTCTCCGGTAGTCGCATGGGTTTTCAAAGGTGGTCGAAGTTGTCGCTACTTCTGCCCCCTTCGAACTCTTCTCAGACGCCGGGCATCTGCTCCAATAGTGCAAACAATCGCGAGTCCTTCGGGAAAACAGATCCCCCCCCTTTTTGTTAAATACGATCTTGGTATGTCTCCATGATGTAGCAAGAGTAGTCTGTTAGGTCTTGGCCCGTTCGTCGTAGAGCTCCTCACACGTCTCCTCGAGCGCATTCCAAACCGTTTGTCGTCCTGGCTTTTACCCTCGTGATGCCCTACCACACTGCTGTAGTGACACCTCCACTCGTAGATAGAAATAGCTCAGAGTAGGGGTTGTTGTTGATGTACTGGCCCTTTGATTTAGGCCGAGACCGACGTTCAAGTTGTACTCCTCCTGCCCCGTGAGCATGATGTTGTGTGTGCAAAAAGCAGCCGCATTGACGTGGAGTTGGTCCATGTCTTCCGACCGTAATAGGCGTGTCTATCGTCCCCGTCTTAACCGCAGGGAGTGCTTTGCCGTTGTTGTTGGTGGCACTGTCTTCCATGTTGCGATGAGCTGCCTCTTCATAACACTCAGCCTGTTATGAAGATGTTGCTTCAGTACTGTAGTGCTCTGTGCTACTGAGTGCTGACTAGGTGGACTGCTGTCCTGGTAGTCGCTACTGGACATTATCACGGCACTAAGCTCTGCGTGTTGCCTGTTTAGTAACACCGTGTATTTGTCCATTACCCCACTGTCGCTTCGAATCGATTCGCGCCCTTTTTTATCTCACTTGCTGTATACTTCTTTAGGCCCTTTCTGTGTGTGGAGGAGGTATGCTGATATTCCAGCTCTTGATTTATCCTCGAATTGTCAAGCGGATGGGCGCGACAAAGTCGCAACGCTGGGCCTGCTGCATCGCGATCCCCGTCTTCCTCGCCTACCC
>JBBMHQ010077321.1:0-12100 GCA_037834295.1 Postelsia palmaeformis
TCCGCCAAGTAATGAAGGGAGGCGGTTTCGAAGTGGGAGCTCTGAGAGGCCAGGGATGTACCAACCGAGCACGCTCAAGGATTTGAGATCTAAGTAAGTAACTCTATGGCAAGAAAGGAGTCGTACCGCACGGCGGCGGGCGCGCAGCACGATTTTTCCCATCCGTGTGTGCTAACACTGGCCCCGCTCACGCTGCTGGATGTAGACGGTTTGATGGCCGATAAATCACCAAGGTTACCAACCATTGTTTCGCTGTGTTGCCTCGGGAGTCCCTCCCTCCGGGGTTGCAACCCGGCTACATCATTCCGGATGCGCTATTACGGGGGACCATAGTAAATCGGACCAAATATTCTCAGTAAAAAATGCGAAATATATAGGTCTCTGTGCGTACCGTAGGTCCTATATTAATATGGTCCCCCCGTCATTTTAATAGTTATATAGCTAATGACGATCGCTGCTCTGGAACACGACTGGGATTCCGACGACGTTGGGTATGTGCTCAGTGTTGGGTTGATTCCCCCCGTCGGTGAGGGGTGTGTAGGCCTAACGTGTCACAGGAAAAGGCGCTCATTTGTTGATCGTCGCGGTCGTCTGACCATTGACCCTAGTACGCCGTTCGAGGCAGAGCACCGTTCCTGCTCCTGAGAAAGACACCTCCAACAGTTTGGGGCCGTCGCTACTCGTACGCTGTTTCCTGCTCCCTTATGCTAAACCTCAACTTTCGTTTTTACTCATATTATTCCCTTCCTGTTTCGCCGCCTGTGGATGGCCATCATGTACTACATCTCCCTATAATAATAGAATGGCGATGCTTGTCTTTCCCGCTTGTACTGTGGCTGTATTGGCTCGGTTTACTCGCCTGACTGACTGGCTGTAGTCGGATTATCAGCTGGCCGTCAACTGACTTCTTCGTTGGCCGACTTTGCCGACTAAAGACAGTCATAGTCGGCTAGCGGCGTCTACGGATTATTTCTTGCTCGTGAAATCCTACCGGCACCTACCGAACCGATTAGTTATTTTTATTACCAAGCAGGTGCTCCCAACACCGGACTGAGCATTGGTATAGGTGGCTTTGTAGTGTGCTTGTGCCAAGCCAGTCTTCATGTCTTCTATCTAGCTCTCTTAAATCGAGCCTGCTTTCTCCATCAACCCTTTAAGTACTGCTGTCCCGTTTTGGGAGCAAACCAGTCAAATTCTAAGTAGTTTGCCCCCAAAACAGGACTGCACTACTAAAAGGGTTAAATCTTACCCACTTCACCGTGCTGGGACCCGTAGGCCGGAACCACGAGATGTGCGCTCGTATTAGCAGCCTACACGCACCGGTGCGACTATCAGCACGCTGCACACGCGAGTCGCGTACGTAGCTTCTAACGGGACGCTTCTGACACAACCCCTTGGTATGTCCCAGCACACTCGGGCTACGGCTTCGAGAGGCCTGTGCGGTTTTGTGATGGGCGTTTCTGGTTTCGACACGTCCCCCCCCCCCCTCCATTCGGCTAATATACCAAAACACTCGCTTAAGATAGGAGTTTCTAATTGATCAATCCTCCGCATGTTTTCCCGATTGATCAACCCCCCCGTGCTTTCGATGGATGGATCGTTCGTTCGTTGTTTTGATTGGTCGTTTCTCCATGTTATGATTGATTGATCAGCGTCCTTTTTCCATTTTGTTTTTTGATTGATTAGTCCTTCGTGTCTCGATTGAACAACCCTCCTACGTCCGTTATTGTTTTTTCTTGACAATTCAATCCTACATGTTACCTGTCCGCCGCCGCCGCTGCATCTGCGCCCGCCGCTTCGCGGGGCTTCCTTGGTGATATTAACGGAACAGGAGGCACGCATCTCCAAGGCAGGGGAGCTGGGAACCCTGTCGGAGGCAGTGTCGTCTTTCGTGCATGTCGATCTCAAAGGAAACCTGCTCTCGGACTGGCAGGAGGTGAACGAAAATTGTTTCATCATGTTCGTGGTGTTGGTGTTTGTGGTGGGGAGGGGGGGGAGGTGGAGGGGCAGTGGCGGTGTTGTTGGTTCTGGTGACGGTGCTGTTGGTGGCGTGTTCGATAGGAAGGGCTGCCTGTTGAGCTATTGCAGTCACGTGGCTGAAATAGCTTAACAAGGTGTTGTTGTTTTGTTGCTAGTGGTGGTATCGGTGGTAGCTGTGTTGTTGTTGTTGTTGTTGTTGTTTTTGTTATTGTTGTTGTTGGTGTTGGTGTTGGTGGTAACTGTGTTGTTGTTATTGGTGGTGGTGGTGGTGTTGGTGTTGTCGTTGTTGCTGTTTTGCTTCGCACCTCATCTGTTCGCTCTACGCTACGAGGCCCAGCTTGTCTGTGGAGCACGAATTATGCGACGTTAGTACGACGTACGGTACAACAGGTACACAAGTACTAGTGTTGTTGTCGTTGTTGCTCAGTGCGGTTGGTGGTAATACTGCTATATGGTTGGTTGTTGTGGTTGTTTCTGTTGTTGGTGTTGGTGTTGCTGTAGCCTTGATTTGATGTGAGAAACAACAGCAACAACAGGGGCAACAACGCCTACACCAACCCCCCAAAACCATCACCACCATCAACAAGACAACGTGTACGGCAACAACCATATTTGTATCCCCTTTCCCCGCTCGCCTTTTGTTCCCCCATCCTCTCTCGCACCTCCCCCACCACCACCACCACCACCACCACCACCACCACCACCACCACGACGAAAGGTCGGCCTGATCGCGTCACAGATGCCCCTGCTCGAGATACTGTCGGTGGGAAGCAATAGGATGAAGCCTCCTCCGGGAGTTCCATCATCCTTAGCCAGGTACGTGCTTGTTCACGGGCGGTGCCGTTCGCAAAGCTGGCAACTCGCGGGCTCCTGCTGCTGCTGCTCCTGCTCCTGCTGCTGCTGCTGCTGCTGCTGTTGCGGCGGTGGCGGCGGGCGTCTACGACAGTACGTCGGCTATTGTCTTCCGTTTCCCCTCACTTGTTTTCGTTTTGTTTTGTCTTTCCACGCGCCTGCTTTTGCTTCTTGGAGTCGTCCATCCTTGTTGGGGGTTTTTCGATGCTGACTTTGGACGAGGCTGTTCCCGGTGTTTGTTTTCTTCAGCCTCGTTCGGTTCGGTATTGGTTCGGTTTGAATTGGTTTGACCCTGTGTTGCATGCTTTAGTCTGGCATGTGTTTTTGTACTGTCGTTTTTCTTTGTGTGTTTCTCTTTGGTCTTTGTCGTGTCTGGTGGCCTTTCTTTCGTATCGTTCGGTTCGTTTCGGGCTGGTTTGTCTTGGTTTGGTTCGGTTCAGTTCAGTTCAGTTCAGTTCAGTTCGGTTCGGTTTGGTTTGGTTTGGTTTGGTGTGGTCTGGTTCGGTTCGGTTCGGTTCGGTTCGGCTTGGTTTGGTTGGGTCTGGTTCGGTTTGGTGTGGTCAAGTGTGGTTTGGCTTGGTATGATTCGGTTCGGTTCGGTTTGGCTTGGCTTGGTTTGGTTTGGGTCTGGTGCCAGGGTTGGCTCACCAGTCTGATCTAATTTGACTCGGTTTGGTTTGGTTTGGTTTGGTTTTGGTTGGTTCGGGTATGGTGTGTGAGGGTTGGTTCATCAGGCTGGGTATTGGTTTTCATTGTTGTAGTGTTCACGTTGTGGTTTTGGTTTGGGTCTGAATCTGGAGCTTTGCTGTTTGGTGTCAACGTTGTTGTGGTGCGATACCAGCGTCCTCCCTGCGCAATATCCCCAGCCCCGCTCCGCCTTTCTCTGTGATATACCGGCGGGTCGGTCGATCGTCAACGCGGCCGTTTTTTATGCCTTCCCCCTCCCGCCGATTCTTTTGTTCATGTATTATAGTACACCGGGTATGGAAATAACGTATTGAGCGGCCAAATGTTTTTTTTTTTTCTTCAATCCTCCGGCGGATTGGTATAAATAAAGCTTGAGCTCACCACACTTCCACGTTCGCGATTTCGTGTCGTGTGTCAATTTAACCCTTAGACCTCGTTGCAACACCAGACAAGGTTTCCATCTGGGGGGGGAACCGTGCTCCGCCTCGAACCGGATGGGTGGTCGATGGCCAAATAACCAAGGGAAGCAACAAATGCGTACCCCCCCCTGCTCCTAATGTACGCCCTTTTGTTGTTGTTCCTGCGAGCACAGCGGCGCTTGTGATCACCTTCGGGTGTTGGAGATTGGCTCTTGCGGCATCCGCTCGTGGTCCCAGGTATGATATCTCGCGTAGCTCGTTAACCCTTGTAGGATTGCACGCCCACTGTGGCCATGACTTATTTGGAATCAGAGCCACAACACCGGTGGGTGTGTCTGTGCACTGCACCACTGGAAGGATTAACAGCCTTTTTACGATTTGGTGGGGGTGTGGCTGTGGTGTTGATGGTGATTGGTGGGGGTGTTGGTGCGGGGGTGAGTGTTGCTGGTGTGGTGGTGGTGGTGGAGTTGGTGGTGCGCGGGTGTTGCTTCGCATCGGTCGTGTGTTGGCGGTGTGTCGGTACGGGCATTGGTTGACGGCGCAACAGCTGTTGAGCGTGCAGTTGTTGCAGGGGGCATGCAGTAGCCATAGCCCCGAGTAGAGAGGTTCGAGTGGAATAAAAAACAGCGCGAATTCGTGTCTCACACCTCAGGCGTCGAAGCTTCCTGAACTCTGACGGTTTCGTTCACACACACGTCGAGCCGCCAGAACGTATCGTACAGCGTCACAACGCTCACATACCGGAATGAGTTGTGTCTCACACTGCAAATATCCTGACAGTGGTATTCTTGCGTGGCGCAGTTGTGGGCGCTGTTGTTGTTGGTGGTGTTGGTCGCGGGGGTGAAGACATTTGTCGCGTGGTATGATTGTTGGCGGTGGGTCGGTGTCGGTGTCAATGTCTGCGGGGATGTTGGTATGTGGGTGTTTGTGTAGGTGCTAGTTTTGGTGCCGGTGTTATGCTGGCATTGTCGTCGATGTTCGCCACGTAGAGGGTGTTACATTTTCACCAAAGACTCCTGCTGATGTACAGGCGATATGTGATGCAACGTGTGAAGACGTCCATTGTCCTGTCGCGGACGAATCATCGCGAGGTTTGGACATGTGCAACACATCGGTTTTGGTGCTGGTGTTGCTGTTGGTGTCGGTACCAACGTGAGTGATACGTACCCTTTGCATGACCACATCCATATTATATCGTGGACGTTATCAGGCGTGATATATCGAGGGTACGAGCGTAAGTACCAGGTATATACTAGTATGTCCCAGCAAGACAATACCCTGTCAGACTAGACTATTATTTTTCCATACCTACTACCAGGTACCTGGTTAGTGTGAGAACAACAACAACAACAACCTGGGACCTGGTATAGGTTAACTACACTCGAAACGATAAGGACATGGCAATATAGTTCATCCTGACGCGACAGCAGGTATGTACTCCCGCGGTAGGATGTTGAGGGTTGCTCGCCACATATTCCTGAAAATGGTTGACACACACTGTGTACGAGACTATGAATATCTAAGTCACTCTTACTCCAACCCTAAGCCAATCAGAGCAGCCCTAACCCTGCCCCTCAGTCAATCACACCCAATCTCGAAAAAGTGGTAAGCTCCAATGAGGATAGTTGTGACTCTCGTCAACTTGTGTGCGCTGGTTGATTTGGTAAACTTTCAGAATCGTAGGATACGAATCTCGGTCGGCGATCATCGAGAGGCCCGGCTTCAGCCAGATCGAGAGGGGTACGGGCTGCACGGCCTTTTTTTGGCCCGGTGTGGTGTAAGTGAGAGACTCGCTTTCGCTCGCAATGATACTACCAAAGTGGGATGCGCCGTGTCTATGTAGCATCAGAGCATACTTTTACAGCAATGTTGGTGCGCTCTCAAGCGGTACACGCTGTGTAAAATTCGCAGTTCAGTGTCGGGTAGTTGTCAGGGCTGCGAGTTGTCTTGCTGTAAGCCGCCGAATAGGTTTTGTAGGAGTAGATTCAAGTAACCGCCGGGTAGGTTTTTACAAGCCGCCGACTTCCAGTAGATACGGGTGTTACAGTCCTGTAGTTCGCTAGGTATTGTAGCTGCATGCTTGAAATTTGCGAAAGTCTGCCGCCTATTGCAATTTGGCTGGCGCGTTTGTGGCTTTTTTTGAATCAAGGTCGCATGGAGTGTGTTGCGTGTGTTTTACTACTACAGTGGTATTGTGATATTAGGTCAGCGGTAAGCATGCCGTGTCACACTATCACACCGGGTGATAAGATAACACACCCCCTTGGACAAATTTCCGAGTCGAATTTCGTCGAAACCCAGGGAGGAGGGGGCACACACAACGAAAAAAGTGGGGCTCTGGAAAAGTCCCGTCGAGATCATTCCCCATAGGCGCATGCATCGCTCGGCGTTTGCACCTTGCCCATTGTCGAGAAAATCAGCATCGGAATTCGCCCGAGGGGTTGTGTTACTTTATCACCCGGGTGATATCGGTGCGCCATGGACGGCTGTACGTGATTGTTGTACTATTACGGAGGAATATAGTTAACAGGACCAAATATTGTTACTATAAATACGGAAATATATAGGTTGTTGTATGGACCGTAGGTCCTATTAACTATATTCCTCCGTAATAGTTGATTCCAGAGATTCGGCTGCTCCAAATTTGCTGTGCTTTTGTTTGCCACCCCACCCCATCCAGACAACATAGGTATCGATCTGATACATCATGGTAACGTATCCATCTGATACATTAGGGTAGGCATGTGTTGCCGACAATAACAATTTGCTACTCGCGTATATATGTGATGTATGATGTGCCGGTATACCATATACCTGATACAACACCCCACGTTTTGTTTTTTTTTCCCGTATCTCAAAAATACCACACACCAGGTACGGCACCTACTGGTGTGGTAGCATCTTACTACGTATGATATTTCTTATTTTTGTGATACCGACCGCTATCAGTGCTGTTGCTGTTGCTGTTGGTGTCGCTTCTGGCGTTGGTGTTGTCGCTGGTACGGATGTGGCTGCTGCTGATGTTGCTGCGGCTGATGCCGCAGCTGATGCTCCGGTGATGCCAGATGATGACGATCCAGCTGATGCGCCGGCGATCCTAGACGATGTTGATCCAGTGATCCCAGTCGCTGATTGCTTCGGTGTTCCCAGATGCTGATGCTCCGATGACCCCAGATGCTCATGAGATAAACTCCCTGAAAGCATAGTCGCTGCCTGTCAATGGAGTCCCTGAGCTTACCATCAGCCTATATGTATGTAGGTGCTTGGCGTGGGGGCCGGTGTTGGTAGTAGTGTTGGTGTTGTTATGGGCTTGCTTTTTATGTGGTTGCTGTCGTGTCGTTGGCTCCTGTCGTTGTGGTTGCTGCTGTTGTCGTTGCGACGTGCTGCTACTGTTGTGGACGCACTGTTGTTGCTGCTGCTGATGGTTTTGTTGCTGTTGTCTGCTGGTAGTGTATGCGGTAGATCATCGGATTAAACCCGCCTCTTACCACTCTGACCCAAATTATAAGGAATTTTTGTTTTGGATAATTACATGCTAGCGATCCCTATATTTCGGGGTAGTTGTCAGTTATCGGGATTGCTCTTCACCGGTAATGACACCAACCCGCGGACCGGGTCGGGTCGGTTCGGTTCGGAAGAGAAGGTGTTCAAAATCTCACGGAACGCGTCCGGTCACCGATATCCGACCCAACTCGACCGGAACCGACCCACGAGGTTTGACCCGACCCGTGAACTGGTTGTTAGTTGGGTGGCGGTAAGCCAACTACAGATTGGTTATAAGTTCGGGGGGCGAAGTAAGCCAACTACCGATTACAACTAGTTATAAGTGAGGGGGCTGAGTAAGCCAACTGCCAATTAGTTAGATAAGTTGGGTGGCGAAGTGAGAAAGTGACGAATAGTTATAGGTTGGGTGGCGAAGTTAGCCAACTAACGACTAGTTTGATTTGTTGGGTGGCGAAGTAAGCCAGCCGGATGACTAACGAGGATTTGGTAAAAAAAACACACACCCTTTTGTGTGAAGCCAAGCCGCGTGAGTCACATACAACAGGCGCAGAACTCCGCCAGTTACGCTTTCTTCGTACGGAGTCGTTGTGTACCAGGTAGACGATCACGAGTGGGCACATGTAGTAAACGGAGCCTACAATGGACCCAAAAAACAGGTGTCAGGTGTCCCCCGTATGTCAGCACACCACTTTTCGTTGTCATTAGTATTAAAAAATTTCCCCCTTATCAATCTCGATTGTTTTGTGATTCGTAGTTTTTTTTTCTTCAACCCTTGTGGGGCCGGGGTCGATCAGCCCGATATGCGGACAGACCGGTGTACACAACAGCAAAAACGGTTTCATTCTAAAAAAATCATGCCAGCGAGATTCTTGTCTTGTTTTTCTCTGGCAACTGTTCTGAATCACTTGATTATGTGTGCGAGCACTTCATGCTGCACACAGCTGAATGCGGTGTGAGCCCGAGAAGGCAAGCCCCGAGCCCCGAGTAGCTGCTGTGGGGTCGTCGAGATGTACCAGATTGTCCACAGGAGCCTAGTGACGAAACCCATACAACATCAGCTGTGTTTGGTACCCATGATCCTCTTTCAGGCGGTCCACATTGCAATCTACGAAAATGTCGAAAAAGTACCAACACACGGTGCAGAACACAGTATAATCGAGATAAAAAAACGACATTTTGTTTCCGACAATTGTTTCGGTTGGAGGGCTCAAACGAGTGTTTACACAAACACAAAGTACCAGCCCCGAACCCCGGGTCAGGCATACCTTCCGGCATACCTCAAACGGGCGTGTTCAAGGAGGCAGGCACACACACATCATGGCTACCCAAGGCTCAGCAGCGTGTGTGAAGCTGGGAGTAGCGAGCAGCCACAAATCTCACTCCAAAAGCATGTACAACTCCTGCGTAGCAATGAGAGATTTTAGCTTTATCCTCCCCGGGACCAATAGCCTGGCCTACTCGCGCATGGATACTGCTCTCATCGACATTTTTTGGCAGCAATTTTCGCCGTTGAAAACTCAAAAAGTGAATAAAGCAGAGTATGGCCGGCGTCCCCGGCGGCTTAGTAGGTGGTCCGCGTGCCTACTGATATCAATTTCGCGGGTCTCACCAAGTGCATACTCGTAAGGAGTTTTTCTTGCATGAAAGTTGACTGGCGGAAAGCGCGAAAGCGTGAGTTAGCTACACTCGATGAAAATCGACGTGGTTTGGGAATGCTGAACCCTCCTATGCGCGATAAAAAATGAAGGCACGTACCGGGGGGGAGAAGGGACGACACCTGTGACCACGGCTCGTCCAGAAGAAGACCGCTGAAGCTAAACCTCCTACGAGTTGAGCTGGAAAGTGAAAGTGACAACTAAAGAAAAAATGAAATAGAATACGTCGACCACTCAATCGACCGAACTTGCAGAGCTCACGTACTTTTTGTAGTCATTCTAGAATACACGCTGGCATGGAGTTGGACTGACGATGAGC
Source organism: Postelsia palmaeformis (assembly GCA_037834295.1). Classification (NCBI taxonomy): domain Eukaryota; class Phaeophyceae; order Laminariales; family Laminariaceae; genus Postelsia; species Postelsia palmaeformis. The sequence goes on from JBBMHQ010077321.1 coordinate 9,417, forward strand.
ACGAACACTCGTACGCAGCCGATTTTGTTTTGTATTTTTCCGTTGGTCGTGTTGTTTTGTTGTTGTTCTACAACCGGTTTACTGCTCTACACACTAACGCCTCGCCAGAGTACTTCATGCCAAGGTGCTCATTTTTTTGTATCTGTGGCTGTTTTATTCCAGGCTCCCACACTAAAACTAATCGTAGGAACATCCAGTGGTCGTTTGTCGTCTCCAATACTAGACCTATTACGTGGAAGCATATCATACGTAGTAATGATAATAAAAAATGGTGTGTAAATACGGGGGGATACATGGTTTTTGAGTCCATCGTGCGCTCCGATTCTGACTACATTTGCCCACCCGGAAAATAGTGTATCAGGTAGTTGTTTCGTACGCACCTGGTATTTTTGTTTTCATTTTTTGTAATTTGCTTTCTCGCTGTATTATTATGCAAAAGGTGGTGCACCAGAGCTTCTTCCTCTTCGGCAATGTTTGCTCCTCAGCCTTAACCCTCAATCGGTTGCCTGCAGGTGGCGATGCTTGGAGAATGGGCGCCTTTTTTAGAAGAGCTCTGTGCCGCCGACAACGACGTCTCGGACGTAAGCGACGTAACGTCCGCGAACAGCGACAACGCGGAGGGGGGCAAGGTTGGAGGGTTCCGCCGCCTCCGATCGCTGGACCTGTCAGAGACGGCGCTGACATCCTGGAAACAGGTTCGTTTTGGTTTTGGTGTTTGAATTTTGGGCCGTGAGCTTTGTTTTTTTTTTTCAAGTTGCCGTTTTTTCGTGTGTTTTCGAATTTTCGACCCTTGAGTTTTCGAGGGTTTTTTTTCCCCAAACTTTTGGGTTTTGATGCATAAGTTTCGATTTCGAGTCTTGAGGTTGGAACTGAGGATGACGTTGACATTGGGGGCAACGACACGACCTGTACGAGGCGAGCGCAGAATACACTGCTCGTGTTTCACGCGTCCACGCTGCAGGCAGCCGGCTGTTAAAACCCTTACACCACTGCCCTGTTGCTCATATACCTAATAAATCGACTCTAATTGTGAGCGTTTGGTCCCCAGAACGGGGCTGCAGGTCTATCATGAAGGGGTCATGACTTCTTACCGTACGACACTACCAGGTATCATACTATTAATAGGGTGATGAGACAACACACCCCCTCGGACCAATTTCGAGGCCGATTTTTCCTCGACAATGGGGATGGTGCAAACTCCGTGCGATGATTCACGCGTCTATGGAAGAAGCTTGTCGATGTATTTCCAGCGTTCCCCTCATCGCTGTGTGTAAGCCCCCATTTGCTTGAGAAACTCGGCTCCGAAATTCGTCCGAGCAAGGGGGTGTGTTATCCTTTCACCGGGGTGTGATAGGGTATTCGCTTGGTCTGTACCTGGGTCCCGGAAGGGCCTCGGTATGGCGATGGTGTCGGCGTTGGGGTTCAATTTGGTGAATGTGTGTAGGTGGTTATTTGTAGTGCCGTTGGTGTTGTGGTGTCGGCATCGATGTTCAGTTTGATGAGTTTGTATAGATGTCTTGTGTTTCATTTATAGCGTCATTGGTATTGGTGTTGGTGGTTGCTGATGATGTACAGGCAAAATCTTCCACGTACCGCGCTGGTGGCGTCGTAGGTAATCGTACATAACCTCGGACAGAAAATCGATCCCCACACTACAATGATCTCGTTCGTTCAGGGCAAAAAAACATATTCCTGATATTTTATGATTTTTTTTATCTGTATGATCAAGCTCATGTTGCGGGGTCGGATCCGTTTATTCTGCATCATCCACTGTAGCACGTATTTCCTGAGTCGGATCTGCCTCATAAGACAAATCCTGCACAACCTCTCATAACGGCAGATGAGGAACTATATCATCTATCTTTATATAGGTAGATAGATCTACAGACAGATCATGATCTGCTCATCCGAGCTGTGGAACCTTCTGCCGAGCCGGTGGGGGTTGTAGTGGTGGTTGTCGATGTCGGTTGTGGTGGTGGTGATGTAGAGGCAAAGCTGCAAACGCGCAACTGGTGCAATCGCGAGATGATTTTTCAGCACGGACCCCATCACAACCAGGAACACCCTCTTTTTTTTACGTGGTACCGCCTATATAGCGCCTCACCCCTCAACTCGAGGACCCACCCACCCTCCGCAGCATCAGCAGCAGCGGTATCATCATCAACAGCATCAGCAGCATCATCATCAGCAGTATCAGCAGCAGCAGCAGCAGCAGTTTGCAGTAGCACCAGTTGACCAGCGAGCACGCGTTCAAGTTCCAGCTTACTGAAGTCCAAGTGTCGCACGTACATGTAAGAGTAAGTGAGTGATTTGAAATCGTTACCGTGCTCGGTTACTAGCGGGCGTGTTTTTTCTTGAACGCCGATGTCTCGTGAGGGCTGATACGCCGGGAAACAGAATCTACCTACTCTTTGGAATCGCACGATAGCCACGGTGCCCTTGTCTGCCACGCCCTAGTTTATTTCCCCTCCTCGAGTACAGCGAGTGTGCCTGCTGACGTATCGTGATGTTTCACCTCGTACCGTGATGTTGATCGTACTACCGTGCTTGCCATTGCCTTGTTACTCTCCTCCACAGCGGTGTCCCTCCTGTCTTTCCCCCCCCCCCTCTGTTGGGTTGGTGTCGTTTGGCAACGACACTGTAAAACATGCCGCTCACTACGTGAGCTAGACAACCAGGGTACC
>JBBMHQ010077332.1:0-10301 GCA_037834295.1 Postelsia palmaeformis
TCTCGTCCTGGTCCTGCTCCCCTTCTTCATTTTGTTCCCCCCCCCTGCTCCATCCGTTTCACCACCAGCTCCCTGCCCTTGATTTTCCTCTCAGCTGCACCCAAACCCCCCCCCAGCCCCGCCCCCTCCCACCGCGTTCTCGCCCCCATTGTGAATGAACGCCAAAGGCTCCGTCAACCCCTCGAGGTTGATTCGCCCGTCACATGTTCCGTCCGCCGTCATGAGGCTCCCCCGTCTTCTCGAACAGGCGGAACCTGTAGTTGTGACGCTTGTCGACGATATCCACGGCTGTTGCGACCCACTTGGTGGGCAAGACGCGTCGATCGGATGCAGTCAGCGTGTTGCTCTCCCACCGTTCTAGATTGTACCTCAAGCCATTGGTCGAGTTGCTTGCCAACCTCGACTTTGATGAGTGCCCCAAGGCCTGCGTCGATGGGCTGCAGTGCGTCCGTGTTCTCTCCGGGGTAAAGCCACACCAGCGAGTTGCACTCCTTCTTTTTGTATGCCTTGAACTTTCCGTGGTCTGTCCGTGCAAGTTGTCCAACGTCAGCACCGATTCCTCCGCGGGCACTCCACGCCCCTCCTCCATCAGGCTCTTGCGAAAGCAACGCTTAGTTGCCGCCCAAGGTGTTTGCCGCAGCCCGCGTCCTTGCCCCGACTCCTCGGTTGACTGGCTTGCTACCAACTCCAGCCGATGACTTGGCGGCAGGACGTTTACCCTTCTTGCCCGTGGATGAAGAGTATATGGGTGCTGGTCCAGAAGGAGTTGAAGAGCCCCCCACAACTTCCACGCCGTCGCTGTTGTTGAGTATCTCGGCGACCTTGCCTTCGACGTCCTCGGCGTCTTCTCTTTCCGATACACCACCAATACGCCTCAGCTGCAATTACATGCGAAACCCGTCCAAGCTAGGGGCACCAACAAGGCGATCATCCCTGACAACGTGTTCCTTGAGGAGCAGGGAGTGTCGCTCAAGAATCCCGCCTTCAGGTTTCAACTCGGTGAGGGCTGTCAGGTCCCGCAAAGCGTCGTGGGATAGGTTCATCGCCGCGGACCCTCACCACCGCGAATCGACCACCACGATGGTATACAATCCTTTGTACAAGTCACAGCAAATTCTGCTGTGCAGCAGGCCCCGGTGGTGCCGGCAAAAACATAGTGTTGCATATTTCGTGTTTGCATACTTTCAGAGGCGGAAGGGATCGTACCTGGCGTTTCGTTTTTTTTTTAACGTCAGTTTGAAGTCGATTTTGGAGGGGAGATCGCTTGGTTGGGAGCCTGATGTGGGCTTGAGGGGTGTTTGGACAGTTTCTTATTCGTCTGGGCTGGAGTACATTCTGGAAGATTCTTATTCTTCTGGGCTGTAGTACATTCTAGCAGATTCTTTTTTCCTCCTCGAGTTCAGCACAATTTCTTACCTGTAAATTCTAAAATTTCTCAAAATATCAGCCTGAAATTCTTAACGACTAGTTTCTTATCATCTGTCGCGTACTGTATTACATATAAACTTTTTGCTAGTCTTATATCCCCTTCTGTTTGGCCACCTTTGGCCACCATCTATCTCCTAGGATAGCGATCGTTTTCTCGCTGCTTTCTAGAGTACCAAACTCCTCCATGCCCCATTCGTCTATTCCCCTCATCTCCTCTCCTGACACATCCCGTTTCTCCTCGTGCAATTCACATTCTCTGACTGTGTGTGTTCCGCTCTCTATTGTCACACGGACATATCTGTGCATCTACTTCCTCCTCCTCTCGGCCGCTGCCATACCTCTTTCTTCTTTCTGGCAGGTTCAGGTCACCTACACGAAACCGCAGTTTCAGCGTTTTCGCGAAGTCCATTGGGCCGTGCAGCTACGGTTTCATTCCTATTCCTTATCTCCACCCCCCGTATATCACCAAGTAAGTGTTTTTCCGACCCCACCTTGTTCCGTAGCGCTAGCCTTTCCCTTCTTTCTATCCTTTATTCTACTTCTGCCTTGTACCTGCCAAACTTCCCGGCGGGCATCACCTTTTCTTGGGTCCCCCCTATATCCTTCCATACTTTCTCACCTACGCTATCTCACCTTATTCCAGCTCACCCTTTCGCTACTTTCTCCCGTAGAGCTCCATCAAATATGGCGGGCAACCTCTTTTTTGGCATATATGTTCCATACTTTAGGTTACTATTTCAACTTTCTCATGTCTCTACTTATCTTGAGTGGCTGCATCCCCAGTCCTACTATTAATACTCGTACTTGAGCATCTTAGGATTTGTTTAGCTGCTGTGATCTGTATTGCTTCCAACTATTTTACCAGCTTCGCGTTCCCTTCCCATACTTCTCCTGTATATCCTAGCTTGGCACTATCATATTCATCAGGATATATCTCTTGATCCTTATGCTCAGGCGCGAGTCTGTTGGGATCGCATCTCTCTTGCGTACATGCGCGTTACGCTCTTCTATTACTTTTTCTATATAGGTGTATCCCAAGAACAATATTTCGATATCTCTACGAGAAGGTACGTATACTGGTCTACGATCGGCAGATGATCTTCTCCCCAATTCTAGCTGAAATTTACTGTTTTCACCTTATCTTCGTTACAAGCGACTTATGCGCATTACTTGACGTTCGCCGTCACCCTCCTTTTCCTAGCGTATTCTAGCGCCTTCTATATTTGTTCCTGCAATCCTTCGGGTATTTTTGAAATCCCCACCAAGTCATCCGCATTCATCAACCCCAACACTTTATCCTCCCCTACCGTGATTCCCGGTCCCGCTGCTTGGACTGCTACTATCAGGTCGTTAATATATATCTTAAATGGATTAGGTGACAGCGTACATCTCTGTGCAACTCCTTGTCCAATATCAAAATATTTCGATATTTCCCCGCCCAGAATCACAGCACTTCTCGCACATACAATCCGTCATTTTTTTCTTTATTCTCCATATCTTTCCTTTGATTCCTACTTCCTATAGTTTTTCCCACAATCCATTCTCCATACTGTGTCATCGGCCTTCTGTACATCTAGGAAGAAACAGTACGTTGTTAGTCCCGCGTCTTTCCTACCTTGGACTTTCTTACTTCTATGCAGGTACGGCTTGGCCTAAACTCTACTTGCCCTTCGCTTGTTTTGTCTTCCCTCTTCATCATTGTTCCCATTCTATCGTTCAAAATCTTGAAACATGTTTTTTCGCCTACTGTGCTTAGTAACGTTATCCTTCTATAGTTCCCCGGGTCAGCCTCATCTTCTTTCTTGAATAAGTTTACTACTACCACCTCCTAGGTGCGCACTCGTTTTTCTATATCTAGTCATACATCATAATCATCACATTAATTCTCCATCGTACTTCATACATTCATGCACTATTTGGTCTGCCCCTGCTGCCTTTCTATGCTGAAGTTCAGCTGAAAACTCATGTACTTCTTCCCTTGTGAGCCCTCTCTGTAACCCTCCTGAACCACCGTTGTTCTGTCCTCCCTTCATGATGCATCTACATTCGCCTCTGCCCACGCGTTGACTTCCTTCTCGAATTGTGTGTCGAACGTTTCGTTGGCTGTGCGTGTTCCTAGCTCACGCTAATGATCTACTAGCACTTCTCTTTTTCCCTGCGAACTACCACCCATTTTTATACTGTTCTGTGCTCCTATGATAGCTATTCCTTTGTCTTGCCTCTCCTGCCTGTTTGCCCAGTCTCCCTTTTCTATCCCTACCCACGTCTGCTTCAAATCCCGCCCTCAAAGTCTCCATTCGTTTTATTTACTACGGCTTTCCACATCCGTTTCTTCTTATTCTCTTCCATCTCTTTTACTTTCTTTCTAGCTGTCGCATATTCCTCCCATCCTGTCGTAGTTTCACTTGATGCATATCTTGCGTGGGCGGAAGAACAACAGTAACGGTAACACGTCATCCACACCCAAGAAGCCACAACACGACAGCACAGCTTACCGCAAAAAAAAACACATACGGGCAAACAAAAACAGGTGCTAAAATACGTATAACGCTATAATACATGTCGCACGTGTGGCACGGCCAACCAATTGAAACGCTGCCTACGTCCTTTCACACGTGAACAATTGCAATTTATTCGGAGGCCCTGGCTAATTTAAAGTTGCATTTTCTGCTAGCCTAATGCAACAGGCAAATCCAACCCAAGAAGAAACAGGCCTGTGTACACGTTGCCGCAATATGTTATGATACTGCCTTAAAATGAGTGTCCTGACCTTGATCATAACAAATACCTGTGGAGTACCGGTGATTACCGACTTTAGCCGACTGCCTTTACCGCTCGCCTTTGCCGCTACCTGGATTTTTGCAAGGCTTTTACGGGAAAAGGGTGCATCCCTATTATCCCCGTTCAAGCGGACTCATCGATATTCCTACTGACAGCCAAAACGCTTCTGCTGGGTGTTACCTGCGCGAGGATAATCGGACCTTATCTCTTAATAGTGCCAGGTACCAGTATATCTACGGCGGGGGAGCACACATGGGATAGTGTCAAGAATCAAATATAGTGTGCAAAAATATACAGGGGGATACATTGTTTTTGGTTCATAAGTTCTGATTACTGTTAAGATAGTTCCTCGCAATAACAAATACATACAGACGGGTGCCGGGTTCACTGACCGAGGAGGCTGAAGCATAAATCTATGCGAGCATATGGTGTCGATGATGATGATGTTCTCACATTAAACAGCTATCTAGCCCGTGGTCGACAAACAGGCTATACGCCAAAAATTCGTCTTGATCCAAGAAACGTAAAAAAACTGAGAGCAACATACTACAGTACATTGGATGGAAAACGGGAAAACATGTGCAGAAAACGTCCACGGCTATATTAATAGTGTATATACTCCAGGTAATCCCCAAGAAACACAAAAATAGGGATTTCCGATGCATGTGGAGGCGTTTCCACGAGGGAATTTTCCAATAATGTCTGACTAGGTGGACCCTCAGGCTTCGAAATGCGCTGAGGGCAGGTGGCGCGCTGCCCCCTTTTCCGACGGTGGTGGCAGGCACGCTTGGGGGCACGGGACCGGAGATGGAGAGCGAGCTGTTAACAAGGGGGAAGCTCGATCAGAAAGGCACCGCTGGAGGTGCCAAGAGAGCCGTCGCGCCGCGAGGAACAAGAATGCTATGCCCAAGGGGGAAGTGGCGACCACTCGGACAACACCAAGCGCTGCCACAGCAACGCCCGCGGTGGCGTACACCCAGCGGCGAGGGAGAGGGTAAACTGGCCCCAAGAGAGAGATGAGGCCGGCCAAGAGGATCTGGGAGAAAGCCACGAGCAGCGAGGTCGGGGAGAGTAAAGACGGCACGAGCAGAGGGCTCTGCTCTTGGCCAGGGTGCAGTGAACCCCCCTCGTGTGAGGGCGGTTAAGGTGGATGGGTGACGGTTTCGATTTAGATTTCTCCCTGGGAGATCAAGGGGACGGCCAAGTGCGTGTACCCGCTACGTGCTCCCACGAGGGATTTTGTGCACGCCCACTACGTGCTGACCCGCAGCTCTGCGCCAACCGCCGTTCTGAATGGCCGGTAAGGAGTCGACCTCTCCATCCGGCGGAGCTGGCCCAGGGGTTGTCCAGGTCACAGCCGGGAGGGAGGGGCCCATCCGTGGGTAGTACCCTGCACTTTGCCGGACTGCTTGAAGAAAACGCCGCCCGGCTGGACCCAGCCAGTCACGTGGCGACTGGCTCGCACAATACGTCCGATTATGGCGAGAGCCGACGAGAGGAGTCCAATCTCCTCGTTGCTCTTACTCTCTCTGTTCAGCGACGCTCTTGGCTTGCGCTCGATTTTCCCCGCTTAACGAAACGAGAAGCAGTGGTTTGCCGTCACAGTAAGTTGTTCACAGCGTTCGAGGCGACCGCTGTGTTTTTTTTTTGTTACCTCACCGCAGGCTCTACATTGAACCGCACGTCCAGGAGTACCTGGAGGGTCTCGATTCTGAGTGGGAGCGCCTGACTGGGTAGGTCGTCGGGGTTCAAGGCGCTCTGCGTGCAGGTGGCGCGCTACCTCCGTTTCCGGCAGCAGAGGTGGCGCCACCAGAAGGGGAAGCTTCGGCATCGGAGAGCGACCCGCGGGTACGGGGACAGATGGAATCCGGAGATGTTGCTGGTGAAGCCAAGGTCGACCCCCAGATTGCCGGAGGCAGGGATGTTACGCCGACGGGACGATCGGGAGCTCCCCAAACACATTCCAGCGCCGCGTCGGCAGCACCTGGAGCGACCGCGTCTACACCTACTGGCGCGGAAGCAGGGGCGCCTGCCACAAGAGGCAGAAGAGATCGGCCATGCGGATATGGGAGGGGGTCACGAGCGACCAGTACTGAAAGAGAGCCCGCCACAAACCGAGAGCGAACCCCCCGGACCGGGAGCTTCACCCCTCAACCGGCCCCTGGTCAGAGGGGGGACAAGAATGGGGAGCGCGAACGTGGCAGGGAAGGAGCAGGGAGTAAGGGAGGAGGTGCAACATCAGGGGGCGCAGGGCGCCGTCGCGCATCCACGGGCTGCAACCAAGAATACGCGACCTGCGGGGGTTGTCGGGCAACAGTGGCTCGGGGACAGCGAGAGGCGGGGCTACCGTGCGGATGCCAGTATGTCAGGGGAGCGAGGGTGCAGGCATCGCTTTTCTGCGGCGTTATAGAGTGAACAGTGAGCCATGAGAGACGGGAAGCACTAGAGGCGGCAGTTCAGGCCAACCTCGGGCTGCACGCTACAGCAGTGGGACTCGTTGGGGGAATACCCGACGATGGCGAGAACGGGCGGCTTCTTGGGCTCTGCCATTCCTGGGACCAAGCTACGCTGAGGATGCAGGGCCCACTCGACTACGCTCGCCTTAAGGATACCGAGCAAAGTTTCATCAAGCTGGTGAATTTGTAGCCAAGGCTGACTACCGCTCATGCCAAGACGTTAACTACGTGCTTATCCTACTCAACCACGCCCCGGGACAGCCTCATCGGAGTAGATAATCGGAGACGCCGAACTCGCTTCTGAGGGCCATTGAAATACGGCATATCTTGCTGGCTCAGCCGCACTCACAGGACGAACGAATGAAGCGGCGTGAGAGGTTCTCGTCTATTGAAGGCGGTGATATCAACCTTTCTCTCCCATGGCTTTCGGGATACCCCCGTCAGACATCGGCAAGGCGTAGTGATCCAGCCCACGAAGTGACTGCCGAAGCGAACTTCAAGAGGACCGCATCAGCATGCCGCCATCCGGGAGGTGTGACTGTGGCAATGCGCAGCCTTCTCGCGAAACCGCGAGCGCCCGGCAGCGAGGAAACCTTGGCAGCAGGTTCTCCGATGAAAATTCGACTTCTGTTTCCAAGGTAGCAACGACAGCGATAGCAGCAAGTGCCTCCGATTCTGAGGAAGGGGAGGGACCTCAAGTGGCGCCTGGAGGACGAGCTCGACCCTCAGATCGCCGTGGAGGTGATCAAATCTCGGAACGCGCTGTCTGCCTTGGGAGGCGAGGGCCTGCGCTTTTTACACTACAGTAATTCATTAGGACTGGCGTTGGGCGCGATGGGTTGGGTGTTTGTATCGAGACCTTTTGACGGCGATTTATCAACAATCCAGGCGTTTTTCTACCGAAGCTCTGGCAGCTTTTCCTGCAATCCAACCTGACTACCTTGGGCGAACAATGTCGCGCCGTATGCGTAGGAATGACGTGAATACGTCTCCTTGCAGCCGGGTTTATGCGGCAGTGGCGGTTGCGATTGGAGGAGATCAACCGCGCGGCGAGACAATTTGGGGTAGGGGTACGTGAGAAGTTTGAGCAGGTAGTAATAAGCGCCACAGCGCACCACGGGGAATAAACTGGCTGATCCTGACAGATTTTTCCAGCGAGTAGAACACCGTCAAGCGGACGGCGGTGCTCGCGGAGGTGGTCACTCGCGTGCCGGCAGTGACACCCGTCGTCGCCAAGTGCTACGCGAGATATCCGCTTCTGGTGTTCTTTCAAATGGCTCGGGAGGAAGGCGAACGATCGACTGCTACAGTGGAGTGTATCAAGGAGACGCCGTAGGATCAGCGTCGTTTTGCATGCCGCTCTCACCGGTGCGGGGGTGGACCCGACAGGAGTTTGAGTCGAGAGGAGTCGGCGCGTTTGCCTACCTGGGTACTGTCAGGGTTGTGTCTTCCCTCCAGCGAGAGCTGGCCAACATCAGCATCACAGTGAACGCAAACACAACGGCCGCCTTGCCTCGGAAGAGGCCCATACCCACGCCGGAAAAAAATGCTCGTATTAGAGGCATTGATCTCCGCATCGCGGGCCATTGCGGGGTGAAGGGGGTTGGAGTGCTCATCCGTACCGACGCATACGTGATTGAGAGCGCGAGGGAGATAGTCAGAAAAGGTGGAGCGGAACGGCTCTCGTGGATGCTTCCGCGCAAGCCAGACAAACACGATTGCCACCGGCTCCACGGTCCAGCGAACAGCATACGTCGAGCGGGTGATGGACCCGGCGTTGGTTCTGCCTACATGCCAGAAAGGCAGACAACAGCGCGATGTGGATGTTGAAAATTTTGCTTGATATTCCAGGGACAACAGAACAATCCTTGTTCTTCGAGGATGGGTGCCCGACGAGTAACTTGGCTCTGCTGCCCCACAAACGCGTGCAGGCGAGCCTGTCCACGGGGCTGGAGGGTTCAGGCTGTTATCAGCTGAGGCACGGAGGATGTGAGTATTCGCCGAGAGCACAGTAGCGACGGCACCGGAGATTCCTGCCGATGTCTCGGGCGCAATAGGGAAGAAAATCCGGAGGGTGCTCCCCGACTTGGACCTTGTCCGCCGCGTTTGAAGGAACGTCGAGCGCCTCCACGACGTGCACGGGGTTCCGGAGGAAGCCATGGCCAACATCGTGTCGGAAAGCTGACGGGACAGAGCAACCAGGGGAGCAAGGTGCCTCAGGGCAGCTGATTACCGAAGAGCGAAACCCAGTTCAGACTGGGGGAACTCGCAAATACGGTATATTATGAACGATACGTCGGTTCAACAAAATACTCCTCGAGACACTCCCGCGGGAAACTGGAGATCCACACGGAGAAAAGGAGACGAGAGGTTTTGTCAAGACCCGGCAAACAAGCCAGTCGGAACCAGGGGCAACCGCATTCTTGACAACGAGACCCGTCTACTCGTCCAGGGGCATACCAGCGCCGGAGTGCATATCCGAGGGAGGACGTTTTCTCGGGATGGAGGAGTCCCTGGCAACTAGGTGCCCCTAGTGAGATGCAACGGACGCTCACACGCGGCGTGCGTGATTACATCATCGATCGGGCGCGTACATCAACCGGCACCAGCCCCTGGTACATGCGCTCTCCAGAACGTTTCAACGTACGTCGATTCGTCACAGGTGCAAAGCGAAGTTTCCTTTCACGCCGACGGGGGTCTCCGAATGGACACTGAGATGGGAGGCCCCTGAGATGATACGGCATCGGAGTGTCGCAGCGAACCCATTTTGCCAGATTCCACTCATACATACCTACAAGCGGTGGGTCACATGCTCACAGGCAGCGCCAACCGAGACGGATTCTCTGCTTTCGAAATCTGAGGCGCGCAAGTGCAGTCACTACGCTCGGCCGGGACAGGCGTTTTTCCACGAACGCGGCCATATACTCACCACCTCGTGATGGAAACCGTTGAGCGCCTCGGAAAGGAAGGCAGCGACTCGATGGATCAGGTGGCGGCAAGTATTGTCGGGGGCACGGATAAGTCGTCCCTAGCGAGGAAAGGCGTTTGCAAAGAAAAGCTTTTCCAAGCAACCTCCAGGTAGCTATCTCACGCCGAGTGCACCAATCGGTTCAAACTGGCGCTGTTGGACCAACCGCCAGGCTGCCAGGGTATAGAGGGAAGGCCCCGGAGCATTTCCGCTTTGTCCGTTACTTCGTTTGCGGAGGCCGTTACTTCGTCTACGGAAAAAACTATCCATGTTCCGGTACCTACGCTATTATTTTATTTTACTCGGAATTTTTGTCTAACGTCAGCCATTAGTATTATCGAAAATCAGGTTGCTCTGCCTGAAACTACAAGACCTTAGGGAATTCCGAGCCACTGAAGGATCAACGTAACACCCCCTTTGGTGTTTGGAATTGAGACCACGCTGCGGTCTACTGCAGCAAAAAAGGCGCGGAAGTGGTACCGGAGGGTCCTTAAAGCAGCTGAACGCCTCATGATGAGGTAGCACGAGGATAAGGCACAGCTGAGTGGGCAGCGCCACGCATCCGCCGTGGGCGGTGTTAAAGGGAATAGGGGGGGGGGGGGCGGGCAACAAAGAAGAAGTGGAAGGAAACCCGATCAAGGGAAATGCGGGGAGGGGGGGTAACAGAA
>JBBMHQ010077343.1:0-12099 GCA_037834295.1 Postelsia palmaeformis
CCCACTACGGTACGTGCCTTGCGTTTTATCGCGAGAAGATTTCAGCACTTTCTTCCCTCGTCGACTTGCGTCGAATTGAATACTATTAACAGTCAGTATAATAGTAATTGCTGTATCGTGATTTTTTTTTTCGCTAGGAAACAATATTTTCCGATACTGCAATGAAGATAAATCGTCACCACCTTTGCACCACGCACCCTCAGTACGCAACAACAGCAGTACCAGGTAGCTCTGACCACTATACAAAAATACGTCCCTAGTACGTACGACGTGAGGTACGTTTTGTTTTGTTTTTTTCGCCTGTCGATTCTGCACTGCCGCACGTTCTCCGACCCGATCGACTACGAGTACTCGTACCGGACCTGTACCCCCAAGAGACTCTGCGCCAACAACATCAGAACCACAATCTACCCTCGATTTCGGGGCTATCTCTACGCCCGTGCCATATCGCATCAGACACTCGACGCCCAGCAGAGCAGCACAACACAGCAGTGTCACGGTGCGATCGTTCACACGCTTTTTTTGCCATCACCTGGCACAGAAAACTTCGGCGTTCATACTTCTTGTTGTGCTGTGCGAGTACTCATTTCTTCATCAGATCTCGGACCGCGATGAGAAGGTCTCTGCCAATAATCCAACGCTCGTCGTACACGCCCATCCGTACCTCTGGCTTCGTGAGCGTCGTCGTACCCGCCTCCACCTCGCCCAACAACGGCTCCATGTCCACCGTCGATCGCACACGAGTCGCCCTCGATCGGACAACGGAGGAACCTGTCCTAGAGTAAACTGAGCCAGAACCGAAAGCTAGAGGCAAGGATGTGGTCCGTGGCGGCGAGGCAGAAAACCCGGCACACGACGGGAGGTGGCGAGACGCACACAGGCCGGCCGCCAGGCAAACTCTGCTTCTCTTGGACAGCATTTTCCTCCTATCTAGTGAAATACTTGACGACGGTTGGCTAGATAGGTGTTTGCGCTGGTGTCCGGTCAGATATTACGCCTTCTGGATAGCGCTATTGCGGACGCTGATCAGAAAAGTCTTTGGTTTCGTCGATCCAAGAAGAGCAAACAAGTTGTAGAAGCACACATATACGTATATCTTCGTCACACAGCACTCTCACACTCGCGCTGCGTCAGATTACGGTTCGGCAATGGCAATAATCTCGCCGCGTTTTTAACTTTCACAAAGATAAGAAGGCATGTGCAAGAGGGGCAATATACCAGTTCAAACTTTGCGCGTCTTAGGAAGTTGAGCATCAACCACTCAACCGGTCAAACTCACAGCTCACTCATTGCAACCCTTTGATGAAACTTTGGCGAGGCCTTCTGCTCTGTTGAGTGTCTGCTGCCTGCCTTGCGAGTCGACCGACCCACATCACGAGACATCTCCGAAGATGCCCAAGAAGTCTGTAAACACCGTATCGTTTACAGTTCCTGCACTCCCCTTGGAGCTCACCACCGATTTCCTATGGGCTCTCAATCGAACGAGCGCCAAATTCTGCGGGAGACTTATGTCACAAGAAGGGATGAAAGTGTACCAGGCACTCCCTATCGTGTGGTCTGCCCTTTGCTTCAAAGAGAGTCGCTCCGTGCTGGCAGAGGAGCGCGCCAGAATAACGAGCGCCATCTACATGGACCATGTACTGCCAGCATACGTCGCCCTGATAAAATCGTCGGGCGTGCACCTGCCTCTAGACTTCGCGGATAAGATGCGGCATACTACTCTGGGGACAGGTACGGCGTGCTCTCAAGTTTAGTCCTTCTCCGGTTTGAAGTACAGCAGCACAGCAGCAGCAGTACTTTTGAGCACCGGTACCTACCAGTAGATTTAAGTCCGAGTGCGTAATCTACGGCTATTGGCGACACCGTCCATGTGACGTCGTGCATAAATAATCACGAAACCGCTCTGATTATTATGTGGGTGCGGTGGTAACGAGGCGCGATCTCAGTACCTACCGTAGTCAAATCTGTGATGCATCATGCTGGGCGTCAAGACTAATTTAATACCGTAGTAAAGATGGTTGTCCTGAACCAACACAAACGAGCACGTAAGCGGTTTGTATCCGTGACGTTTAGGTTTTTCATTGTTTTCGGGGGGGAAAAGTTGTCAGCAGCAGCTGCAGCAGCAGCAGCAGCAGACGTGGCGGCGGCAGCAACAGGAGCAGCAGCAGCAGCAGCAGCAGCAGTAAGGCACACGAAGCCAGGGCCAGCGTCGCTGTACGCTTGACTTATCTGTCTAACTCTTGAACCCTTTGTGCACGTACTCGGTTGTTGTTGAGTGTTTCCTGGTTCCCCTAATACAATGAGGCGAGCGAGCGAAGCGAGCCTTTTTTTATTTATTCGGTTTCCAAGGGAAAAAAAAAAGTATTCATAACGGATCGTACGAGGGTAGGGTGCCTTGATTTGAGTTTCTCTGTGTGTTTGTGTCTGTAAATCAACATTGTTTTTGGGCCACGTTTGACCACCACACTCGACGCGCACGTCACCGATGCTAGTCCAGGCGGGCCCTGTGCATGCACCACACAAAATACACTTTCTCGTGCTGGTGGGGTTGGAAGTCGTTCACAGTTGGTCGAGCTACTACAGGTGCGGCAACCTGTGTAGGCACATGTCTATGCTGGGCCATGTTCAAAATACCAAATCGCAACGGATTTTTTTGTACCTGCCAACAGCAGGCAGACTGCTGTGCCTGTCCACAGCATGCAGACTGCGTGGCCACAGGAGAGGCAGACTGTATGTGTTGATTGATCTCTAAAGGTATAGGCGCAGCTGGCACGGGAACGCGTGGTAGACTCCAGACAATAACACGGATCAGCTCAATGTATTATATATCCATGCTGTCGAGCCGATTCGCCTCATATGGAGCTACAACTAACGAGTGGCATTGGTGGTGTACATATTACCCCGATATCCCAATATCCTACTACCAGAATCCCTTCCCAGCTTGGACCTCCTCAACCTCCGATGGATCTTATGGGTCGTGTTCTTGAGTACAGTCAACATCCCCCCTGCTCACTATACACAACCATACATATGTCCCCCCTGCTCCGGTGCATGGCAGGGCAAGAAATAGCAGGGTTGATAAATCGCGATATCATCATCACCTCATATCAAAATCAGAAACTCAAAAACCCAATCTGTCACTCAACAAACAAATCCTTGAACCAACACTCAAATCTTCAAATTATCATTTAAATGCTCAAATCCACAGCCTCTCTCTGTTGCAAACATATCAAAATATCGAAACCCGATGCCAGGTAAAACGGCATTCTTCTCGGATCCAGCCAGGTAAAACGGCATTTCCCGCGGGACTGGTCCAAATATATTTCCGTCCACTCTGAACAACAAAACCACAAATTACTCCTCTCTGATTATCCTCGATTACTTGGATACCATGGTGTACCGGCACCCAGTACGGAGCCTACGTCGCTGAATCGGGAATAATGACACTCGACACGAACGTAATCGTAGAAATTATATTCTCTCACTCACCACGTGTATTCTACATTACTTCGAGTATAGGCCAACTCTCATTCGACCAATAATCAGCGGGTTATTTATCAAAAACGACAAATCAAAAACATTCAATCCGGACCGTATGCGTCCCCTGGCATTTCGGTGCCTCTTCAGTCCTATAGTAGCAAAAAACCTCCTTCTCAATTTCCGAAGTACTATCCAAACTTTCGCTCGTCGAAAAACATTTTCATTATGGCCCGTACACGCCCCCAGGCGCTTTCTAGTCTCTCTCCAGCCTCATCAAAAGCTAAGTAACAAAGTTCACCAGAAAAATACCATAGGAGTGGGCATACCAATCAAAATACATATCAAGTCAAGAAATGTACTGCTAGAGATCGCAAGGAACCCCGTTCCCCCGGACAAGAGTCTCCCCTTATCCCCTATTTCCGCCATAGATACACAGATCACGACGGTAAAGCGAGATAGCATAGATCTCCTCACTTGGAAATTATTTCACGTTGAGACTACTCAGAAGACACCAAAACAAATCTTCGTGGGATCCAAATCGACCAGAAACACAATTCCAAAAGACAAACAATTAAACTTTCCATCCAGATTCACAGGCAGTCACGTTCTCATTAAGAACCACCCCAATACTCCAGACACCACTGCTGTTGGCCCCGCTGCGGCTGTCTCTCCGCCCGGTCTCGTGGCGTCGCCGCAGCTCGGGTCATCCAGCTCATCCTCCGGGGTGAAATCAAACGTTGCCTCCGCAGCATCGACCCAACACACACAAGGGATAAGGCGTGTAATCGAGTGATGAGATCTGCTTCGGGTGTTTTGCTCATTCCATGTGTTCACAGCTTGTCAACTCCTCTTTACCACTAAAATCCCAACTTTCACACTGCAAATAAATAGTCCCCTGTCAACGGTAACAGTTGATCCCACATCAAACCCACATGCATTCTTCCTCGACCGCTATATATACTACTGTGCGTACTTGGCGAACATACCCAGTAGCACTGCAAGCTGTTTTCGTCTCAGTTCATGCCCATAACTCTACCATCATCAGCAGCAGTACCGGGGCAACCGACGCTGATCCGTGCAATGTATATCCTGATGTCTCACTCTTCATTCTACTTTTACTGCTGTCCTTATACTAAATATCACCCCGTTCGCATACGATATCAAGTAGCATGGGTGGTCGTACACATCAACTCAACAACTCAAAAACAAGTTGTCTGCACATGAAGATCTAAATATGCATGTGGAATGCCGCAAACGAACGCGTTGCTGTACATGGTTGGGCTCAAGGGTTCAACACACGCATCATTTATTTCTGCTGTACTTGCTCGGTGCTGTTATCAAGCCAGCACGAGACCAACCCAATGCCAAACTAAAGGGTGCCCATGGGCGAAGTGCCTTTGCGTAGTCATTGAGCTCATATAATTCGCATGTATCACAACTACCAGGGTACTCTACAAGTGATTACTTACTTGTACCCCTATTTTCCAAATGTGGTATGATACAGCAGTGATATTGCAGCAGTGCTGTATACGGTGATACTGCAGCAGTGGTGTATACGGTGATACTGCAGCAGTGCTGTATACTACATGCAGAAAAACTTCACGACGTTTTGAACTTTCTCATTTACTTTACTTCCAACTCGTACTCGCACTCGCATCGAAGCTCAATCAGAGCCCTCGACCAGTCAACCATAAAGCAGACAGACTTCATTGTCCTGCAGTGGGACTACAGGATTACCCTAATGGGGGAAGCTATACACGAATACGTCTGTGCATTTCATTACAATTTCCAACATTTCCAATTCTCAACCTCAAGGTCCGGATATTATCTATAATACCACTCAAATCGATATAAAATAATTCTAAAAACGGAAATCGCCGACAACAAACAATCAACAAAGTCAAACGTGCCTGGTGCGGACGTAAGTCCTTGCTGGTGGCGTCTCGGTCTCTTCTCGTCCACCCCCTCGCTCTTGTGGCAGTGCATCCTGCCACCCCCGTGCGCTGATCTCGAACAATAGATGCAGACTCCTCCCCCGCAGCGCCCATCCTCCTTCTCTTCTTCATCTCCTTCCTCGGGGGCAACGTCCCCTCCTCCAACAACTACCTGCGGGCGCGGTGTTTCAGCAGTCCAGGCAAACGATTTTGCCCAAAGCACGTTCAGCGTCGCTCCCGTCTCCACCTTCCACCCGGCTCCTCCCGACCAAACTCGTCCTTCACCCTCTCTTATTCTTACTTTCTATTTCTACTTCGCCAGCGCGAAACAAACCCACAGATATTCAGGCAGATGCCTAGCTATCCTGGGGTGTTGCAGCATCGACGGGTACACGGCGGTCGAGACGACGGCGGCGGCAGCGGCAGTAGCGAAGACGGCGGTTGCGGCGGCGGTGGTGACGGCGGCGGCGATGACGGTGGTTACTGCATGCGCTTCATCGTCGCAACAAGCACAGCAATCCTCTGACTGCTGCTGTTGCTGACGGTGCTACTGGAGGTGCTGTTGCCCCTGCAACTGCTGCTCTCCAGCGCCTTCGCCACCAGTGCCAAGCGAATATACCAGATCCGGCTCAAACTTGGCCCTACTGGTGTCGCTGCTGCTTCCGGTGCGGCATCTTCTTCAGCCTCTCCTCTCACGTCCTTACCACCAGGACGTCGATCTTCTCTTCAGTATATATATATATACATATATATATATATATATATATATATATTTTGTCCATCCCATTTTTCCATCTTCGCCCTTCTTCTCTCTCTCCCTCTTCAGTCGTAACTCAGATCCGGAGTCACTAGGTAGGCTCTTCTCCCTCCTCCCCACCACGGTACTTGCCTTGCATTTTTATCGCGGGAAGATTTCAGCACTTTCTTCCCTCATCGACTTGCGTCGGATTCCGCCTACCCACGCAACGAAGGCGCTCGCAGCAATTGGTTCCTTTTTACTTTTTCAAATAAAGTCTCACCACGGTGGGATTTGGACTTGGGTACCAATGCCAGTGGTCTTTAAAGCTGACCACTAGTCTACCGGGGCGACCACACGCTGGCTCCCTGACTATCAATAAGCACCTCATCTAAAAAACAGACATGCTGGGACCATGTTCCAACCTCTTTAGGTTGGCCTGGGCTACGCTTGCCAATAGAAAATCACCGGTATTCACTAGTGTGTTGATTGATCTCTAAAGGTATAGGCGCAGCTGGCAGGGAAACGCGTGGTGGACTCCAGACAATAACACGGATCAGCTCATTATATTAAGTATCCATGCTGTCGGGCCGACTCGCCTCGTATGGAGCTACAACTAACGAGTGGCCTTGGTGGGGTACACATTACCCCGATATCCCAATATCCTACCACCAGAATCTCTTCCCAACATGGAACTCCTCAACCTCCGATGGATCTTATGGGTCGTGTTCTTGAGTACAGTCAGCAGTATGCCTCTCCATAGCAGGCAGACTGGGTCTATCCGCGGCAGGCAGATTAAGCCAGCCCGCAGTCCATAGGAGCCAGACTGGGCCTGTTCACGGCAGGCAGACTGGGCCTGTCTGTCCCCAGCAGGCAGATACGGCTTTTGATTGTTTAGCTCTTCTACCTAAATTAACTAACGGAACCCGAGTACTCAAATTATGCAGACTGTGCTGCAACGTTCGGGCCGTGTCCTCAAGGCATGCTGCGGGTGATACTGTCAGGCCCACCCTCCTACTGATGAGGGGTTGGAGGAGCAGGAGAGACCTAAGACCTGCTGTAAATGTTGTACAACAACAGTAGTAGTGGTGGAAGCTGCTACGAGAACCTCTGTCGGCCAAATACATGTATGATGGCTGTAGATTTTTCGTCTTCAAATTATATGAAGTGTGGAATCAGGAAATGCACACCACAACATCGAGTATCGGGCATGGTGTACAAAGGGCTAGACCGACACAAGCCGAGCGTACAGCGACGCTGACCCTGGCCTCGTGTGTCCTACTGCTACTGCTGTTGCTGTTATGCTACAGCAGACGCACTGCTGCCGTAAATGTCGTACATCAGTACGAGTAGTGGTGGCACCTGCTACGAGAAGCTCTTGTTGCTGAACATGCCATGTTGTAAATTTTTCGTCTCCAGAATATGATGCCATCTTTCGAGGTGGGAAGCAGAAAACATATAAAAAAACGAGTACGTACGTGTATGTACGCGTACAAAGGGCCCAAGGGTTAGACCGACAAGCCGAGCGTACAGCGACGCTGACCCTGGCCTCGCGTGTCCTTCTGCTGCTGGTGCTGCTGTTATGCTGCGGCAGACGCACTGCTGCTTGCTGTAGATGTCGTACATCAATCAGGACGAGCAGTGGTGGCACCTGCTTTGTACGAAAAAGCTCTTTCTGTTGGACCAAACATGTGAAATGCAGATTTTTCGTCCTCAAATTATTATTGTGCTGAATTTCAACCAGAAAACACTGTTTTTCATATCAAGAGCTGAAGAAGAGGCCAAGAACATTTACGATATTGAGATTACCCACGACGGCGTACGGTTGTCCGTAGACGTTCGTTCGTGTTCGTTCAACACAATACAGAATAATCTGTATCTACCCAGCATGATGCATCGCAGATATGACTACTGCAGGTTTTACTGAGGTCGCGCCTCATTACCACCAATTACTAGTAGTCGAAGTTCGGAATTTGAAGACGAAAAATCTGGACCTGATATGTGTCCACCAGAGAGCAGAGCTTCTTGTAAGGTGCCACCACTATCAATACTACTGCCGTACGGCATCTACAGCAGAGCTTTTCCTGGTTTTTCGTCCCCTCATCAGAAGTAGCAGCGTGGGCCTGACAATACCGCCTGCATGTCTTACGGACACGGCCCGAACGTTACTGTAGACAGGCACATTCTGCCTACGAACGAGTACTCGTGGAGTTGGGTTTCGTTAGGTTGAACTCTAGAACAAAAACCGTTATGTTAGGTGCCATCATTACTAGCTGTTCGACCTCTACAGCAGCAGACCTTCTGCTGCTTTTCCGCCCCCTCATCAGTAGGAGGGTGGGCCTGACACTGCCACCTGCAGCATGTCTTGAGGACAAGGCCCGAACGCTGCCGTGGGCATGCACTTGCTGCCTACGAGTACTCCTATAGTTGGGTTTCGTTTGATGGAACTCAAGAAACGGAGTTTTTACGATATTTTCCGGTTCCGTTTTTTTTAACCGTGGCCCAGCCATGTGCTTCACACAGCAGTTGCCGCACATACGAGTAGCTCGACCAACTCTCAACGGCTTTGAACTGCACCAGCACGAGAAGGGCTCGTTAGCATGTGTGCGTGCACAGAGCCCGGTAATGCAGGCCCGAAGGGATTCGCGACTCGCGATCAAAATCCGTATTTCGAAGTTGCAGATTAATTTATGCAAACGAGCAAGAATCCGGAGTGTCGTTTGCCCTTTTCCCCCCTTTTTTGGGCCTAGTATGGTATATCATGGGGACCGTAGTTTCATTTTTCGCAGCATATTCGGCGACGACCCAAGAAGAGATGCACCATCCGCCTGGAAAACAGCAATATTTTTCGTCAAGCCCATTTCTTCGTCGATGATGTAGCCGTTGTACTACGAGTATGCTCCCGCGCGTGCGAGAATGAAACATCTTACGTACGCAGCAATTGTGGGAGTTATCATGCGAGGATACTGGCTCGCAGCTTCGAGTACACGAAAACACCTCGCTTTCTGGCTTCCTACGACTGCTATCTGGCGCACCCAAACCCTCTCGCACACCCCCGCCAGGAGCATCCCCAAATTTCGCAGACTGTAGTTTCCTGTGAGGAGCTGGAGCTGTCCGCAAGTGATCAGCTGGGGGTTGTTTTTTCGTGTAATTTTGTGCATCCCAATTTTTCAACCAACTTTGACCACTGCAGCACCTCGAAGTCGAAAGGTGTAGCAGGCCTCTGCTGAGAACCTGCGGAAGAGCGATCTCGAGAAAAATACAAGGTGCTGTGATGAAGTCCTCTTGGGTCACGGCCGCTCTCCGGTAGGCACGAACTAGCCGAAGTTCCAAACGCAGCGTGTCGGAACAGCAATGCTTTTTTTTTCTCGTCCCGAGAAATATCTGGAGAGCAGAGCCACCGGAGACCCGGGGACCGCGGGACGCTTGAGTGCTTGCGTGTCCTTTAAAGACTGCAGTCCCCAAAGGGCTAAAGCTTTGATGTGCGTCGATCTCATTTGCCCATGTACGTTAGCACTGTTGCAAGCCCGCATCACAACCAAAACCCCTTCTGATTGGTAATTGCCCAGTTGTTCTACTCAAGGCTTTACGGGGTTCGCACCCACTTGAAGTGGCGTTTACATGTGGTAGGCAGTACGGGGGCCAATTAAATACGGAGGGGGGGGACAATCGCGGCCACCTCTGATTGGTAAGAACTATTACGCCGTGTTTACCATCCCTACGTTATACCGTAAATAAATTATTGCCGCACCTAGTACCTGGACGTACAGGCAGTACCGGGTACATACTTAAGAGCGAGAGCGAGTTTCAAGTTTACACGGCGCCTACGCTAAAGTGAGGACGGACCGCTTGTGAGATGGCTGAAGCGACCGACTGTGCGATAGATAATTCACGCCTACGCTAAAGTGAGGACGGACCGCTTGTGAGATGGCTGAAGCGACCGACTGTGCGATAGATAATTCAACAACGCACACAACTGGATGGCTGTTACAAATATCCTGCGGCACAAGTTTTTGTGTTGTATCCTCAGTTTCTTCGATATGTCTGGGTATATTATGGTACGACAGTAGCTCGTACTGCTTGTAGTTCGTACATGCCAGGTATGAGGTTTCTTAAAAGCACGCGGTTGTGCCTGTGACGGAGCTATGAAGATGTTTTCAGCTGTCTCTTTTTGCCAGGACTACCAAAGGTGAAAATACGCAGTAGCAGGAAACACAGCAGTATCGAATTATGGTGTATGGGGATGCCCCAACAGGGTTGCGCATCCCCTTTTCCCGACATGCGTACGTAACCCCCTGCCAGAAGCGCGACATCACGTATGATATGTGCGAATCCGAGACAAGCAACCTTTCGAAGGGTCTTCACCGGCGGCTTGGACGGCCGCCGGTCGCCCACTCGCGTGATGAACAAAAAAATGCTGGAACAGCATTCCTTCCTATGTGCTCGCTGGTTTGATGGCTTGCTTGCTTGCTCACTGGTTGGTTGGTTGCTCACTGCCTGAGGTTTTGCTTCGTTCCGCTTCCTTTCTTTGCTCGCTTGCTCGATTCGCCGGGTTTGCTCCTCTTCGCCTTTTTGCTTGCCTCGATTGCTCGCTTGTTTGTCTGTTCTCTTGCTTGCTTGCATGCTTGTTGATTGCGTGCCCGTTTGTCGGCCTGGTTGCTGCCTTGTTTTGCCCGCACGCTTGTGCCACGATCCGCAGGAAAAACGCCGCCAAAAACATTCAGCGAAAAGCCGAACTCGTTGTGGGTGAAATACCTCCAGATCAAGCAGGAGTATACCAAGACTTGCGCGGAGTGGTTTGCCAAGTAAGTGGCTTTTACCATTGCTGGGGGCGTGGCTGCGTCGCTGAGATTTGGCCGCTCTCTTTTCAAATGCCGGACGCTGAAAGAGCTTTGCTTTTGGTGGTGTTTTGTCTCGGTGGTGTGGTGGTTTGGGGGTGCCAGTGTTGGTGGCGTTGGTGGCTGTGTCCCGTAGTCCTGTTGTTGTTGTTGTTGTTGTGGTCGTCGTAGTGGCAGTCGTTCTTGTTAGTTGTGCTCCGTTGGTGCCGTCGTTGCCGCTGCTGTTACTGTTTGGTGTTGGTGTTGGCGTCGCTGTTGCTGTTATTGTCCGGCCTACCAATGAGAGCGTTTTCCACCGAAAAAACAAGCTATTACGGGGGGCCATAGTTAATAGGACCAAATATCGTTAGTAAAAAAAGGTAAATATATAGGTTTTTGTGTGTAACGTAGGTCATGTTTACTATGGCCCACCGTTATAATACTTTCAGAATGATTTGGTATTACCCAGGCTAGAAAAAAAAAGAAGCAAATGACAACCTAACACAGTCAGATCACTTGATTCAAGCACCACATAAACGGTCCCCTTTCTTCTAACGCAGCTTCTTGGGTGCTGGGCTGAGTTGAGACTTCTCACCTCGCACGATGGCTATTAGCTATGCAGGTAAAGTGACTAGAACACGATTGTATCAACCAATTCGGGTCCAAGCATGCGCGACAACGCCGAAAAAATAATTTGTTTTGCGAATTCCTCCTCCCGGACAGAGTTCAGTCGCCGTGGCGTCTAGGATCGTCAGCCGGTTATCAATAGCGTGGGATGCACCACTATATATGTCTCAAATATAAGGAACGTTTGTATATCTATTTTACTTTTCAATCGTCCTCACGTTTCGCGACAGAGTGGTAGAGAACACAGCACAACAAGCCGCGCCCGAATTTGTGACTTCTTTCCGAGGAGAAATCAACATCCAAAATTTGGCTCTATAGTCACTGCAGTCTCATGAAATCCGATCGCGCGGTATCGCGTCTTCCCTCGAGAGCAAAATCAAAAACGAAATGCTAGTGCTCGCCACCAAGCGCCAGTCGACAAAACCGGCGGGGCAGCCCTGAAGTTGGCGACGCTGCGCGTGCCGCCAGAATACTGTCGCGCCGCCAGAATGCTGTCGCGCCGCCA